>JAKWBJ010000526.1:600000-827500 GCA_023159175.1 Wohlfahrtia magnifica
TTTTACAAGCAATAAAAATTTTCTATTCTTAATTACTATGTTTCAAAGTTTGTAAACAAGAACAACTACTCGACAGATCTTTCCACCTAAAGATCTTCCAGCTCGATCGTAGTTTTAACATAGGTTCGATCACAATTTAAATTCTCTTCGATCAGAGATTAACCACTAGAAATTCTCTTTTCGCTGACTTCAAGACAACAAGACTCGTTCGCTGAGTTAACTTTACTTTACCTGCTTCTTGTTCACATCGATGTGCTTTTTATATGGCTGAGTAAACAATACATCGAAAGCTCTCAAGCTTTTCGATATTTCAGGCAGATTCCATTTCTTTCTTTTAATTTCTTTTTAATTCTTTTGTAGCCATGCGTATGTAAACATCTACCTCTTTTAGCTCTTAGTAAATATTTGTTGTTGCTTGTTTATTTTCTGTTACCTGTTTTCTTTGCTGCTTAATTATTGCTGCTGCTTAATTATTATTATTGTTGCTGTGTTATTTTTATTTACCTTATAGCTGCTAATGTTTGTTGTTGTGAATTCTGGCTATTTATAAATAACATGTATAGATGTTCTACAGCTTTTATTTATTTATTCTAGCGAAGTAATAAACGGAGAGATGCCCAATCTTATATTCGTACCAATATATCTAATATACGATAACACAATTAATATTATTATTATCATCATTGTGATGACCAGGTACTATTGCAACACACTGCGACCCATAGGATTTATTTGCCCCTTCCGGTCGATATGGACACCAGCAGATCTAAAACCATAATGGTGGATATATGCCAGCCTGTGGTTCCCTATATCTACGTAAACATTTCCATTTAAGAAACTCCCATAAGAAACCCCAGGCTCCTAATAATGCATTGTGTAATGGGAAAGAAGGCCGCAATTACTGCCCTTGGTCCTTCCCCAGGTGCATATATCAACTTTCATGACCTGTCTTGAAGTCCTCTGATCTTCCCACCAAAAGTTGGCGTTGGCTACTTTTGACATGCGCAAGTAAAAGTCATAAGGAAAGGATCACCTCATTCCACACTGAACAAAACACAGTATGGAGAGTAGGCGAGACTTCCTAAAGGCGAAGGTATGAACAAGCTACCGGTGGCTCCCACTCGGAGGCCGTAAATCCTCTTGTGTGATTGGCCATAAGGATCATCCACTAACTTTACCTTATAGATCCACATCTGAAATCCACGATAATATAAACGCTCCTGTCATTTTTAAGCAAAACTTGCAATGAAATAAATGTCCTATTTTGTTAACAACTGATAAAAATAAATATTTGTTTATGGTTTTTGTCATTAATTTATTTTTTTTTTTTTTTAATTCAAATAAATAAAAACGTGCAGACTTTGAGAACACCAGTTTAGAAATTATGAGGATTTAAAAAATTTCGCGTTTTCAAACTGAGTCGAAATCTATAACATACCCGATAAACTTATTTCATTTATTTATTTAATATGTATAATTTTATTTATAAAAACTAATTTAATTTTCTTTACTTTATTGACCTTGTAGTGTCTTTGCGTTCTCAGTTTTCAAATAGTTTAAGTGCGGTCAGAGCATAAACTTTTTTACCTGGAACAGATCGTATCTAAACAAAATTTTATGCAATGGTAGAAAAGCACTGTTAATGGAGATTCAGAAGTAACATACAAATATCTTTGAAAGATTTTATAACAAATGAATTGTGCGGCTAAAAAACGATTTGTTGTTGTAATACATTGAGCAATTTTTTCGCCACTCATTAAACATGATCACAATGAATTTAATGTTGAGGTAGAAATTTTAGAATTAAAGTAGGAGTATTTTATACCACCTGCTGTACCACTATACACCGTATGAAATATCATTCCTATACACTCTCAAGGTGCGATCGCTGTAAGAAATTGGTATTAATCGAGAAAAGTAGCAACCGACACCAAAAGCAATAACTTTTGATTGTCAAGCTTGTAAATCATTCCGACGATGCCTCAGCAAATTAATTATATTATGCTCTCCATAAATTTGTAAAGTGCCGAAAATTCTACTATGGGCAATTAGTTTTAACCCTTTTTATAACCTGGCGTTACATTTCCAATTTTTCATCATAATAAAAAAAATATCTGCGCGATATGACTTACAGCAAAAATTAATTATTGGTCGGACAAACGTCCAAGAGCACTGCTTGAGTACCAGTTCTGGTATGCCATCCGGTCCAGAAGATTTGTTTATGTTTAGATCTGTAAGAACCCTTTTAATAGCACGGGCTTCAAAGAATACATTGATCAAAGTTACTGAGACCCCGCGAGATCAGAAAGTGGTTGAACACTCTCTGCCAAGTAAGAATTACTTGCAATAAATTCAGCTTATTTTCCCGAGGAAATGTAAGAACTATAACATGAAGATGTCGCTCGTATAGAGCCTATTCGCGTCTAAGTACTATGTCACATAAAGGTATCGTCTTTTTGTGTAGCGTATTAACTAACTGCTAGTTTACAGTTCGTTTTTCACAACAATTCCGTCATAGCATCACCGTTCATGTCAAAGAAACAAAGTTTATAATTAAAATGCTGAAAGAAATTGTTGAAGAATATGCTGCGCATCAAAAATTAATTAGACAAAATAACAAAGTAAAGCAGCCAGTAAAAACGCAATATAATGTATATTAAATTTAGTTTCTTATATGAATTTATTGTGTGCAATTTTTAGTTTTTCTTCAATAATAGTGAAGTGAATAATACGAAGTTATTTTGTTATACAGTATTAAGCATAAAACAAATATACACAAAATTAGTTTTGATATCTATATATATATATGTATATGGTATATTGTATGTATATAGTACACGTAAATAGACAAAGAAAAAAGTTTCGAATCACTTTTTATTTCTTTTTAAATACCTTTCAACTTTTTTTTTAATTTTTCGTTTCGGATTTCTATTTTAGATGTGCTAAGTAGAATTTCCTTCCAAACAGATTACAAATTTTGGAAAATTTTTTTAATATAAATTCATAATGATTGTTATATTTTTTAAAATAATAGTAATAATAAAATGGGTCTTTTATAATGTTTATAACACCCAAATATTGAAATAAAATGATTTTGAACAGTTATTATATCGCACTGATTTCTCTAAAGTGAGTTAACTCAAAATTTACAAATTTTCAGTAGAAAGCAAAAATTATTTTCTTTTTTTATTAACTCTTATATCACAACGATGGATACAACTGTAGCTTTTTTTCTGAAATAGTAGAAAAATTATTATCGCTTTTTACAATGGGTAGATATGACCACTATATACCACTATATTTCGTTTTCTCGCAAAAAGTGAAATATTAATTATTTCAGAGGAACCCTTGCGATATGTAATACAGAACTTAGAGAAAATGAAAATAAGAAAGGAAATTAATATTTTGAAGTTAAAAGCACTATTTTATTTATTTTTCATATATATATATATAATTTATAATTAGAAATTACTTAAGAACAACACTTGATTGTGATTTTAGATTGAAAGAAAAAACTTGAACATTTTCCTGATTTCTTTTTGACTGGTTTTCAAGCGCTTATGTTTTCAATTTAAAATCAAATTCATGTATTCGCTGGGATAGAATATAAAGTTCGTGGAAGTGTATGATTGTGCAGCGAAAAATTTGGTTTGGCATTTCAACATGAATAAACTGACGCCTGAAAAACGCTGTAAATGGCCCAAATTGGCTAAAAACAAGATTGCCGTTGATCCCGATTCTCATAAGCGTATTTTGTTTAGCGATGAAGCTCACTTTTGTTTGAATGGATACGTCAATAAACAATAAACAAAACTGCCGTATTTGGAGTGATGACATTCCTCATGTGTATGTTGAACCACCGTTACATCCGGAAAAGTTACTCTTTGATATGTTTTATGGGCTGGTGGAATTATTGGTCCGTACTTCTTTAAAAACGCTGCTGGTCAGAAAGACAGCTACAGAGCCATCATTACTGACTTTTTCATTCACCAATTGAAGAACCATGATGTGCAGAAGCTACGGTTTCAACAAGATGGTACAACATGTCACACAGCTCGTGCCACAATTGATTTATTGAAGGAAACTTTGGTAACCGCATATTTTTTTACGTTTCGGACCCATGAATTGGCCTCTAAGATCGTGCAATATAACGCCGCTAGACTATTTTATTTCGCTGATATACGGCCACAAATGTTGGAAAAAGTCATCTAAAATTAGACCGCCAGATTAGACAACGTCCGAGCCAGCAGTTGAGGTCATATGTCAGAAGTAATATTTAAATTATTATGCCGGAAGATTATCCTTCGAATAAAGTAAATTTCATGTCAACTTAAAAAATTCATCTTTGTTTTGTTACACTTCAAAGTTCTACACCTCTATAAAAAGCACCCCTTATTTACAGGGCTAACTAATCGAAATATTTTAACCCTTAATTTTTACTACAAAAAATAAAAAATAAATAAAAAGAGCATCCATAAGTTTTCTGCCTAAAAACTGGCACTGAAATTGGCTGTGCCATATGGCATGGAATAACCATAAAAAAGGGTTAGAGATTGGCCACAATTTTTGTAGATATTCTTGTTATATTTTTTATAACCATACTTAGATAACGTAAGTCTATCAGACGTATACCCATTGCCGATTGTTATGAGAAAAAAATTTTATGCTAATTATTGTTATTTTTGGAGATTATCAGTAGCTTGCTGGTGGTCATTATTTTTGTAAGATAAACTGATTCTGATGACCATACGTCTTGGAGACGTATATTTATGATTTGTGTAATGTTTTAAGCTTATTGCGTTCTTATTTTCCATGGAGTTTTTGGTTATTTTTCGAACAAGCAAGGATTGGATGAACAAATTGCTGCCTTGTTGCAGAGTATTCTATACGATACAATTTTATCTGAAACTGTAAGTGAATTAGAGAATGAAAATTTGATGATGTTAGTGGTTAAAAAGGTTGTTTATTTTATTGTCAATTTTTAACTTTTAAGTTAACAGTTAAAAAACTTAGCAAATAACTAATTCAATAGCACATATATAAATTTGTAATTTTTTTATCTCCTTAGAAGGATGATACAATTTATACGTCTTTCAGATGCATTCTTATCTTAAGGTATATGTATGTAAAGATTACCTTTCTAATGTTAAAACATAACTAAATTGTAGTCTATATATATAAAATAGGACTACAAAATGCGCTGTAATTGATGTTCTCTGTAATGCGCCAGCCGATCTTATTTTCTAACAAAATGTGAATTGATTACCAAGGTTTTTATGTACATACGTTTTTTGCAGGTACATTGGTTCTAGAGTTATTAACGTCAGAGTGAACCCCTTTGTATTGCGTAAGTTTTAATTGAAAACAAAATTTGTAACGGCATTTAAGCTTTATGTGAGTTAGAAAATTATTTCTTTAACAGGCTACATAAAAAGCATAGAAAACTTTCATTTGGTGTATGGCTTCACTATTGTTTAACTGGGCGATATCACGCCCATATACAATTTATATTTATATATCTATACCTTTAAAACGGTAATAGTGAGAATCTCTAAATTTGGCTCAAATAACTTAGTGGTCAATGCAAATCATCAGTCAAAGATTTGGCTAAATTAGATAAGTAGGAAGAACCCCCATACAAAGTAATGGTTGTTTTTTGTATATCTTTGAAACGGTAATAGTTGAACAATGGAATATCTAAATACTATGTAGAAAACAAAATGTAATGACTTGTTAAAACCTTGTTATTGTTATTTTAATTGAACTTAGTAGAAATAGCTACAAGAAAATATATACATATTTTTTTTAATTTTTAAAAAATATTGTTTTTGTAAAATCATCTCTTAAAAAAATATAGAGCAGTTTTGAAGTTTGTATTTTAATGACTTCTGATAGCAATTTAATGAATTTGGTCTAAATGACTTAGTAGGTAATACACATCATCAGTCGAAATATGGGCGAAATTGAATAAGTGGGTATTTCATCTCCCTTGCAAATTCAATATTGATTTTTGTGTGTCTAGAGAAAGATTAGAATGGAATTTTCTCTGTTTTTGGTCTAAATCACTTCTCTGATAGTACAAACCATCAGTTAAAAAGTGGTCATGGTACCTCCCATACAAATGAAACAATAATTTTTTGTATATCTTGAGAATGGTTAGAGATGATGTTTCTAAATTTGGTTTAAATAACTTGACAGTCAAAATATATTACCATTTAAAAAAAAAATATGAAAACTTGCATTTGCAGAAAGTGGTAACTTATAAAGCTTTCTTTGTCTATCCACATCAGTTAAAAAGCAGGTACAACGCAAAAGCTCCCAGCAACGCGGGAAGGATTACTCTAGTAATTAATAAGTTAATTTAGTTGCCGTATATTTTCTAGCTCCGCTATTGTTCCTTTAGCTGTGAAATATAATTTTTTGCATTTCTTAAAGCCTAAAAATATATTCCAGGTTTTAGTACACTTACTACCTGTTATTATTATTTCTACATTATATATCTGGCCTAGCGTTGTTTTTGTAAATTTCAAATAATGCAAAAAAGCAAAAAATAAAGAAGAAAATAGCAATGAAGGGCTAGAAATTTATAGGCTTATGATTTGCCTTTAGCATTGCTCGTAAACATTTGGACACACGCATGTACACATTTATATGTACAACAACGATAGGTACATAAAACACATTTAAACACAGAAATGGGCAGACCAAACAATTTATATTCAGTGCTAAGTATAAAGAGCACATGTATAGTACAATCAATACAGAAAAACATACTTATATGTTACAGTCATGTAACGTTTATTAATATATGAACCATGTTGTATTTGTGTATGCATATATATTTTATCTATTATATTTTTGTATATGTGGTTGCTTTTATCAACGTGTACTCTTTTTCCCTCATCAGCACATATTCACAAATAGAGCAGAAATATGAGAAACACTTCTCTTGATTGCTCAAGTATTGATTTTGAATAAAAATAGATTGATTACCTGTTGTTGCCTTACTACTGGTTTGTATGGATGTGTGCATTTGTGAAATAAGAAGAAGAATTTACAAAATATTGGATGTGGCGTAAATATTCAATATAACAGTATATGCATGTATGTATATCCAATTGTACATGTGCAGTATGAAGGATTACTATTTGTTCCTTTTTTTTTTATAGAAAATGACACATAAGAGGAGCAATTTTTAAAAAGCCTCAAGTAGATTGTTTACAAAAAATACACTCAAATTAATCCTCATAATACATAATGAACATGAGTTGAGTTTTAATTGATGATGCTCTTTTTAATTATGTTTCATTCAAAAATTCTATATGTTTTGCTACATACATACATAATATACATAAGTATTCCTTTTACATAAATAAGTCTTCAATAAACAACTAGTAAAAGCTTTTTAGAAAAAGAAAAAAAACTTTATTGCATATTTAAAAGCTAAGAAAGATATTGTTCATTAAAGTGTATTATTAAAAATGAATAAAAACTTTAAAGGAAGATTAAAGAAAATCAAATTAAAAAAACTAAATTGGCTACAAAAATGAACAGGTTTTCAACACTGAGAAAGCAGTTTCATAGTCATATTGTCTGCCAATCTAATTGGATAAATCATTATAAAAGGTCTTAATATCAAAACAAATTATAAAAATGATACAAACAACAAAACACTAACATAAAAAATAAACACACACTTGACAATCACCCTTATTCTATTTGGAGTCGTCGACATCGTTGTCGAGTCAACATCCACGTCGATATCACTTCGATAATAATTTGGTATTCTATAAGAGTATCAAGTCGACGAGGATTGTTATTCGAAAATTTAAGAAAACACAACACATATATCAAATAAAAATTTAAATTTAAAAATGAATTGAATATTTTTAAAATAAAATGCTTTTGTTCCCAATTTACATACTTTGGGCAGCTCTAGCTTCATTATATGTATGCCACAATAGATCTGTTATTCACTCATAACCAAAAAAAGGCTCTTTTCATTAAGGAAAGAGTGACTATCTTAAGTGCGGCGACCTTATTTTAACAAATGACGGTCATGTACAATGAAAGTGTTTAATGCTCCCAGCATCATCACCTCACATGATCTACATCAGATTTTCTTGAACTAAGTAATATTCATAAAAATGGCCATATGAAAAAATTAAACGATTTTCTGCTGGCAAAGTCATCAACATCCTGATATTTTAGTATAAAAATTAAAGGTAATCTTATCAAAAAACTCGTAATAAAAAATCACAATTTTCGTCATTAGTCAAATAACGAACCGTTGGGCAATAAAATTAATACTACTTTTCTATTTTTTAAAAGTCTATTACTTAAAACGCGTCACCTAGGGTGGTGAATTTGTTTTTTTTTTCTTGCCAACTTCAACAACTTTTTTTTCGAAATCGGCTTCAATATTTTGTAGAAATTTCGTTTTCATTTAAAATTTAAAAACAAATAACCAAAAATATGTAAGTCGTCAACAAAATGTATGTCGACTAAATGGGAGTCAATTGTAGTCAATATCGTAGTCAATACTTTTTACAGAATACGAAAATTTTATCGACAGTCATTGATACCTTTCAATATTGACAAAGGGCATACCGATTTTAAGACACGACGTCATCTTCTGTTGACGACGCCATATAAATAAGGGCGAATAATCAATTTAAATACGGGAGAGATTAAACATTAAAACAATTAAAGACCGTTTGATCCGTAGGGGAAAATTTAATTATGTCCCCTACCATCAGCAATAGTGCTTTCCCTTCTCCTCATTATTCTTTTCCAAACTTTTAGGTGCGAACCACTTGGAGGGATTGCAGTTGGATTATTCAGTAGCGAAGGTATATCACTAGCTGCTGAATAATCAATCAGCAGTAACCCACTTCCTTGTCGTACGCATCCTAAGGAAGGTTGTCTGATTTTTGTTTACTCGTGGTTAATTTATATATTTCCTTTCCTCTTATTTGGTTCAATTTACGTAAAGGCAGGACGATTTTGGATTGATTTCTGCAATGTGCGTGGGCTACGGGAGAACTTTTTCTTCGTGTATGCGCACATATGTCTCCATAGGCCGGATGTTTTCGCTTTATATGAGACCCAGGTTTCTGAAAATGATGATCCACAGGATTTTCATAACCCTGGGTATCACCTTCTGTCCCCTTTAAATGTTCATAGGAGTCTTTCAATGTACATTCGCAATGAAGTTGTGTACCAATGCTTGGCATGTATGATGCGGAATTTAACTGTCTATTGGTTAAGTTCAGAATCAGGAGGCACATCTTTTGCACTTCGGGTTTTTGTATAGAAGCCCAAACACGGGAAGAGTTTCCGGCTTCGACTCTCTTTCCGACTCCATATCGAGTATCCTTCCGAATTATCCGAACAGTAAAATTGTTGTTGCTGGTGATTTCAATGTTCATAATTCATCTTAGTTAATCCATTCATTTATTTTATTTTATTTTATTTTATTTTATTTTATTTTATTCAAAATTAAATGCAGGTACCTAACTTTGACCAAAATTAGCGAACAAATTTTTTTTTTCAAAACTTGTGGAAATTTCTTTTTCTTTTACTTCCAAACAGTTACAAAAAAAAATCCTAAAATATAAAATTAACATTGTAAGCATTTAAATATAAGCCAGATATGTTGAAAGTGAAATAAAAAACCCATAAAGGTAGGTGATCCCAAGTTTGGAATCATTGTTTAAAAAGTCCGTTGGAATACCAAACCTTTGAAAAAAGTGATGTGATTTTTACGATATAAAATATTCGATACACTTGATAAGATGTTGGCTTATAGCGTGAAGAGTTACGGCCGAATTTTTATCTCGGATTTAGTAGGATTATCCAGAGCTTACACCATAAGCTTTTTCGACTCATATAATACCTTTGAATAAAAGAAGGCTAACGCTGCTTCTAAAGTTAAATACCTCATATTTTTACTTTATTTGCTTAGTGACGCACCACTTATCTTGTCATTAATAATCTTATAATCATGCAAATCTTTAAGCTATTTAAATCTTGCATAGGGGCTTCTGCTGCAACTAATTATTGTTTCCTTTTTCCAGGCACACCCTTACAACAAATATACAAATATCTCTCATACTATTTAATTTCAATTATGTCATTTCAAAATTTATTATACAACTTAAGGCAATAAATAGCTTTCGATATCCAACGGGCATGACGAAATGCTTCAGGTTTTTTGAAGGTAAATAGCGAAACTGTACGATCACGAAAAACTATACTCAAAGAAGTTATTTATAGTCATCACGTCGTTGTGTTACTTCAAGACTTTGAGATGCAAATTTAATAAACTCCGAAACACCGTCAACTGCATTGGTCACTTTCTGTTCTTCAATACGAGTCATAAAGTTACTTAGTTTTCTCAATTTTATTCTAAGCGTTCCTAAAGCTGCTTAGTAATTGAATAGTAAACTCTGATTATTTTAGAATTTTTTATCGCAGACACTTCCTAAATTAATTTTATAGATGTGATGACGAACTAGTAAATATAAAAGGTCCATTCCGATCGCTTGCTCTTAAAAACACAATCACCCTATAGAAAAATAAGAGTATTAAAAAAAGCTTTATTTAAAACACATTGGTTTTAAAAAATAAGCACTTTACTTGCTGTTGCAATATTTGCATTAAAATTCCACACAAGTTTTTATCATCAAATTGCTCGCAACAAACCATGGCAATTATTGTAAATTTCATAAAATAACAGCAAAGAATTATATATCTATCGTATTCTAAAGCAAATAACACAAATATATATTTTTGATTATATCACCCACAGGGGTCATCTTGAAAGGCGATGCGCCACGCCTTTCCTTTATCGGACGCCCGTAACTTTTTCCACAAAGTATTTTTTCACTAAACCATACATTTTAGGGGGAAGTAACGGTCTCTAACTTGAAATAAAGTTTCTTCCATACATGTAAAGACCACCATATATTACATATAATTTTTGATTTTGTTTATATTTTATATAGATTTTCATTAGCATTATCAACTCATATCATTCTTCGTTTGTTTAACAAAAAATTTAAATTTATTTCTAAAATATAATAATAAAATTCCGAATTCAATGCAAATTCTTTATAAAGAAATAAAAATAAAATAAAAGAAAATCTTCTTTTTTATTAAAATAAAATATTCCTTATACTTAAAGCATATCGCTTTAACCTTTTTAAGGAATTATGCATTTTAAAACAAAAATGAAATAAAAAAGATCTTTGTATATAAATACGTACAGACATACATATACATACATATATTCATAATGTATGTATATAATAGTGTATGTATATAAATATATACGATATGCTGACTGCATGTGTATGTGAAGAACTCACGCCTGATAAAGTTTCATTGAAGAAAATAAAATGTCTTTTTAAAGCACTTTTATAATTTCACGTCTGTCTATCTAGCTGTGTGGCTGTTTATATTTATACATCAAATACACTTACGTACTTATGCTTATATGACAAAAAGTACGTAGGTACCAACCATACGAGTAGAAGAATGTATTCTTATATAATTTTTTTATTATTCGCTTTCGTAGTGAATGTTGGGTTATTGTGCAAAAATAAAAATATATTATATACAGACATATGTATATAGCACGTACACAAATATAAAACTATAAAGTGTATGTGTATTTGTTAGTAGTTTAAGAGAAGGAAAAGAATAAATGTAACTTTCACTGATAACCATATACATACAATACACTCAGTTATACGAACGACTATTGGTTATTATCTGAGATGATGTTAAATTTCATATTTCAAAATGAAAAAAAAAAACAGTTGCTGTTTTCGGGCCATGTGAGGAAAATATTAAAAAAAAAAACAACATCAGACGCCACAAGATTCAAAAAAGATATATGAAAACAACAAAAATAAAATGTAATAAATAAAAATTACTAGAGAAACTGAGTTTACTTTAATACACAATTTCAGTTTTTATTTTTTTTATTTTCTGAAAATCATTCTGAATACAAGTGCAGTCATGAATTTAAAGTTTTCTACACAAAGCCACTTACAAATAAACGTTCTTTATGTGCATGTATGTATAGAGTAAAGGAGATTGCATTTTGAATTAAGTAAAATAAAGTATTTTAAACTAGTGAATATTATTCTAGAGAAGGTTCTTAGGAATTGATTTTGAGCTTTTTCAGACCCATGAACCCACTACTGCCCCGTACCCGAACACGTTAACCAGTTTTAATTAATCGTTTTACGTAGGGGTTTTTAGGTCCAACTCAGTTTCTAAGTTTGAAGAAAACAGAACAACTGTTTTTTGAGATCTGAGATGATAAGTTTACTTGCCAGTGGGCAAATATGTTAAGTGTTTTCGAAATAATACACAAAAATATATTCAGCGATAAAATTTATATTATCGTAAAAGATATTTATTGAGAAATTAATCAGCGATAAAAATTTGCTTAAAAGAAACATATATTTCCCATAATAAATGACAATTTTATGCTTTTTTGATATAAACGTACACTGCATAATCGGTTTTCATATGGTGTAAGTATGACAAACCACACAGTTTTAGGTTCTCAGAATCTCTCGAAATTGAATTGTTTTGTTAAGGATTGGTAATTGCTACGAATTTTCTCTTAATAGTGAATGTTGTATGCTTCCGGACGATCTTGTACAGGTCAGCAGTTCATTTCCAACAGGTACTCGATATAGTAGTTGCGAATATGGTTTCATTTTCTCTTCTATCGAAACAAACACATCAAGTATTCATGCATTTACCATTATATTTTCAAACAAATTTATAAACAATGCACTGTGTGGTAGGATTGCACCATTTTTGGCATCAAATTAACCGCTGAGTTTAGGTATAAGATATTGGCAACTTTGGAAAGGTTGTGGGCTTGGTGTTATGAATCAATCACAAAAACCTTCTTTTTTATTGAAAAATATAAAGAAAACGATAAAATGAAAATAAAAAATTAAGAACAAATTTGTTTCATTCAAATCATTAAGCTAATGAAAATAACCATAAATATTTCGAAGGTTACATAACACATTCATCAGCTTAAGGATACATTATTATGTATTAACTCACTATCACTTGGGGTTTCAACAGTGTCTTCGTCACTGCTTACGTTAAAATCCACCTTATCAGGTTATGAAAGAAACAGACATTTTGTTTCTTTAGGCACAATCATTTATTTTGCCTTGGGAGTCTTGCGAGTTACCTTGACCACCGTTACTGAATTAATTAACAGAAAGTTAAAGATATCTTCTAAATTATTAATCCTACTACATTATCTTGCATTATGCTCTCTAACTTTCTTAAATATCTTATTAATAGAATCTTGCGCTTCTTCAGACAAAGAACCAAATGAAGATTTTGAATTTTATCTACTTGTCAACTTTGAATCAGCAATTCAGCGTTGTGTAGCATTGGCAACATCTAATACTACTGATAACACTGCTCTATAAAAAACAAATATTTCCTCACCTTTAAGTAAAACTATATGAAATTTGATGCGCTGAATTCAAGTCCGTTTTCAGTTTTTTTTCCATCGGGCTCAAATTATTTTTATGGGTGTGGCAAATTTTTCGCCCAACATATGGTAGTTATATCAATATATTTTATCATAACTTGAAAACGACTTGACCGACTTTGATGCAGGTACAACCAAACGTTTAGGAACCAAATTTCCCATAAATCACATATACATAATTTTTTTGTATTTTCAACAGTTTCGGAGTTATTCACAACTTAGCTGCGTCAAAGATAGGTTTCTTGACCAGTATAGTTTTAATTTTGGTAAAATATGGTAGCCAGTAAAAACTAAAATCTAAAAAGGCATTTTACATCATGCGGCTCAACAATAAACGTTGTATTACACTGAGAAGCATATATACTAGTTTGGACCAATAATATGGAACAGTTCGTCATCAAAAAAGAGATAATATAGTTTAAGTGAGGTCTTAGCTTTTTCACAACATAACGAACTTGGTTTCATTTACAATAGTTTAATATTTACGGATGTTTTCTTAAAAAAATTATAATTTTATTAACTTACGAAATTTTGCTGAATTTGCTACACATTTCTGTCTTTTGGTACGCAAAATTGCCACAACTTAAGGTGGTATTATTTCAAGCGTACAGATAAACGCATGCAAAATGTTTTTTACGTAATTTTTATACTTATCTGAAAATAAAAAATACATTTTTGGAGACTTGGGAAAATGTTTGTCAAGGGCACATAAATAAAAAAGTAAATCACACACATTATTATCGTAAAAGGCAATCAATTAAATCATAATTGAAAGAAAAGTTCACTCTTTTATATATTAATAGGCTTAGGGCTGTTAAAAGTGCTGGTAATTGAAATCTCCGACTGGCCAATAACGGGTTAATCCAATAAGGCCCAGTGTTGTCTATACGTAACGTTCACTTTAACCATGTCCGACGCTTACACTGCCATAAGACGCGGCAAATAAAACCGGTTCAGAATACACTCAAATCTATCCCATCTGCCGTATTCACCAGACTTGGCCCCCTTCCGACTACTATTTGGTTTAATCGATGATACATGCATTGGCTGAGCAGCACTTTGATTCCTACGAGGGAGTAGAAATTTGGTGACTCATTGGCTTGCTTCAAAAGACAAACAGTTTAATTGGCGTGGAATTCACAAATTGGCTGAAAGATGGAAAAAATTTGCAGTCAGCAATGCACATTTTTAGTTTCTTATACCCAATATCTAGAATATAAACTGCTTCTGAACCTATTTCATTTTGTTTACGATATAACGGTATAGCAAGGGTTACGTATAACTTATCCACATTCAGGTTTAAGGTGAACTAATGAAGTGTAAAGTTGTTAAGTAATCCAGTTGGTTGTTGTTTATACAAATATACTGTGAGCTTATTCAAATTTTCAAAATTCCTCAAAAATTTTGAGCTACGGGTAAAAAAACCGGTTTTTCGTACCTTTATGTACTTATAAGTTAATAGCTTAGCTAAATATTAGCCGATTTTAAATATAATAACGGATTTAGAAAGATGAGGAACAGATCTATTAACCCTGTTGGGTTTGGACCATTTTCTTCAATTTTTTTTTCTTTTCGCTTTAACTACGAAACGGTTCAACATATAAACTTAAAATGTTAGCTCATGTGATATTTTTATGGTATATTTTACTTCTTCTACGAAATTTCTAGTGTTTTATAATAAAAATAGGATTCTCAGATGGTCTTAATTACGCTTTATTTACAAGAGTTTTTACAGCTTGACAAGAATCAAGAAAAATATATTTGGTCAAGGTATTTTAAAGTTTTCCTTACACAGATTTTTATGAAAAGGTATTAAGCACTTAGTGAGCTAATAACGTAAAGTGTTTCAACCCAGAGCGTATTTTGTCTTATATTTTGTTGAAAAGATGTATTTTCATTTATTTTGACTTCCTGAGCACTAAAATTAAGCCCATCTTTGAATATATTGTTACATTTCTCCGAAAAACGCGAAAAACTAGCGATATCTTATTATAACTATGAGTCGCCTGGAGTTTTTTTTTTTTTTTTTTTTTTTGAAAGTGAAAATATTTTTCGAAACGTTTGTTAAAAATATAAAAGCATTTCAAAATTAATTTAATTAACTACCTGTTAGTGTAATTATTATTAAAATTGATTACAAAAGTAATTTTAAATGCGTATACTTTCTGAGAGGCTATATCAAAAACTTTAAGTTTTTAAGTTTTTTTCGTCACCTCAATTTGAGATGCGATAACTTCGCTAATTGAAATCAAAATAGCAAGAACTTTAGATTCTGAGAAGCCACAAATGCTTCGCATAAAATAAATTTTTTTTCTATATTTACTATGCTGTTTTGAACTTAAGCGTGTAAATATAACGACATATTTTGCTGTACCATATGGTATCGTGGGTAAGTGTATCTTTTTCCTAGTTTAGTTTATCTAAGAAATTTGACCAAAGATGTATATTTAAAACGAGCTTTATTAAACCAAACATGTTTTGTTTTGCCATTTTTCTGGTGAAGCCATTTTTCATCAGTGTAGAAGTTCTGAGTTTTCTGAGCAAAAAGCTGATCCAATTGCATTTTGCAGGTCTATGCATAATTTAAATTTACACTATGAAGAGAGTTCTGCATAGATAATGTATTTTATGGTAAATACATCAAAACTTTCCCGCCAAGATCTCTCCGTTTCTGTAGGGCCAATAAAGATGTGTGTTGTCTGGCGTAATATTAATGGATTACATACAATACCTTTTCAGTTGATCAATTATGGCATTTTTAATTAAATTTCTTGCTTCAATCTCGTTAATTGTTGACAAAATCAAATCAAGCCTATGACAAGGTTCTAGAAGCTCATAATGCAAGCTGATAAAACAATCCACTTCCGATCCGCCGTCTCCGAAGCTTGCCCTTGCTTCGTTTATAATCGTTTTCGCACGAGATCCACTTTTCACCGCACGTAATCATATAGTATAGTGTTGATGAAACATTTAATGTTACAACAGATATTAAATCCATCTACCTGTAATTTGTAACCGAAGCTTTCGAACTCCCAATTTTGACAGTCAAGATTTTTTTTTTTAAATTAAAATTTTTTCCTACAAATTTTTTTTATGAATTAGGTCTACAGAACAAGTGAAAAAGTCTAGTTTTCTCGGTAAATGAAGAGCAAATTAATTTTCGTTGTATATTGTATGTATATACAAATATATGTATATGTAGGTGTATGGTATACATTTGTTGCACATGATTCACTTACTGCCGCACTTTGACTTGCAGTAGCTACATATCCCTCATTTCCTTACAGGTGATATTTTCTGTGTGAACTGTACCGATGTCAGCTTAAACTCAACAAGCTTTTTTTCTAATTCAAAAGATAAAAAAAGATTTCAGAAGTGATAACGACTCGCCGCACCTGAATTGTTTACGGCGACTAATTTTTTTATTTGCCAAGATATGGTTGGACTTATTTTTATTTTGTCTCTGCCTTCAGGCCATAGTCTCATCGAAGCGAATGGCACTTGAAATCACGTAAAAATTATCTTTGTCCGTTATATCTTGGAAAATAGGTGCCTGGAACGTGCATCAAACAAACAATTTGGCATGATAAGCACCTGTAAAAATTAATATAGAAATATATGAGCACAAAGTGAAAGTTTCCTCCGCTTTTTATCGAATTATTCTCTCCCATACTTGTTTATATTTTTATATTTTATTTTTCTAGTGTTTGGGGGGGATTTGGGTACAAGACAGAATGAAATATTTCAGGGCGTCTGAAAACGGTAAATTGTGTTGGCCCTGGTTGTGTGAATATGATGTTCTGAAAGTTCTTACAACACACTGTGAATAAGATAAACTCCATTGCATTCAATTTATTACGCCATATACCACCGTCTGAGGAATCATCATTTTAAACAAATTTGTCACATTGATTTCATATTCAATATTTTCAAACAAAACCCTAAAAATTGAAATATGGGATTTACAGAGCGGAAATGATACGATCAACTAGATTAAGGAGTTTACAGAAATAGAACTTAATATAACCCTGCAAAGTGGTTAAATTGCAAGTACAATTAAATTTAAAAAGTAAAAAACATATTCTAGGGCTATTTTTACAAAGTGTAAAATAAAGGTAACATTTTTAAAAATCTGGCAGTGTCTGAGTAAATACCAATTACTTTTGACAAATAAAAAATGTTTAAAAAAAATGTTAGAAGATTTTTTCTTGTTATTAAAAAAAAAAAATTAATAAAAATATTTTGTTTTGTTTTTATTTTTTATTTTCTGGGATAAATAAACAATTTCATAAAGAAACGTCCAGAAAATGGAAATATGGTAATTTCAAACACAAATTTAATTTTATATGATCAAAGTAGGATGATCTTCCCTAATAATGGCCATTATTTTACCTTAGGTTTAAATGGTGCATACATTTCTCAAACAAACACATATTTATCAAATTTATTTCAAATTTTCCAAGTTTAGAATCGTTTTTACATTCTAGTTTATATAAGTATCGTCTTATTTTTGGATTTGGTAAATGGGTGTATTTAGTAATGAATAAAATGGTGTTTAGCTTCTTAAAATCTGATAAAAATTGACATTGTTATAGCACGTACTAAATGGTCCGCCATCTAACGTTTGTTTTTCAACTAGTGCTTATTTCGTGAATGCTAACACTTAGCTCATGTCTGATTTGACAGATAAATAGTTTTATCCTTCCGCTGAAAAAATATGGTTGTGTATACGCTTGAACAACGCTGGGAATCTGGACCTGGATGGACTTACAGAAGATGCCGATTTTGCCAAAAAAATCATCTTTTCAAATGAAGCTTATTTTGATCTTGGCGGGTATGTAAACAAGCAAAATTGTCGCATTTGGGGCACAGAAAACCGCACGCATACATTGTAAACCTGATACACCCTAGACGAGTCACTGTTTGGTGCGGATTATGGTCCAGAGGCATAACTGGGCCAGTTTTAATCGAAAATTAGCAAGGAGTGGCCGTTACAGTCAATGGCGATCGTTATCGGGCCATGTTGAACGAATTTTTGTTCACAAAAATTGAAGAGGGGGATATTGGCAACATTTGGTTTCAACAGGACGGCGCTACGTGCCACACAGCCGAAGCTACAGTCGATGTTTTGCGCACTGTTTTTGAAAATCGCATTATCAGCCGCAGAGCTGATGTCGTTTGGCCACCTCGAAGCTTCGATTTGACACCCTTAGACTATTATTTGTGGGGTGCCGTCAAAGATAAGTGTTACGCCAACAAGCCAGAGACAATTGACGCTTCAAAGGACAGTATTCGTGAAGCCATTGGTGAAATACAGCTGCACACAATTGATAATGTGCTTAAAAATTGGACCGATCGTGTAGGCTACTGCATAGTCAGCCAAGGCAGCCATTTGAATGAAATTATTTTTCATTATTAACCGGAGGGTTTGTACTTTCAAATAAAAAAAGAAATTTGAGAAAATATAGAGTAGTTTTTTTTTATAGCATTTTCAAAAAAAAAAAAAATATGTGGCGGACCCTTTAGATATAGCACATTTTATTTACATGATCTTACAAATTGCATTCTAATAATCGCAGGATTTTTTCATGAGCTGTTTTACTTTTTTGACCCGAATAGTATAGAGTGTTTATTTCTCCTGCATAGCTTTAATTGTTGTAAGAATTTTTTTAAAATTTGCTAATAATCGGTTGATTTTTCATATGGTGCTTTACCAAATAATTCCCTCAATTTGCATCCCATTTTCAAAAATGAAATAACTAAACATACTACAAAAATAAATCCAAAAGTAGTGCGCTACTGATGAATGTAAAACAGCGTGGAAAACGCGTCTAAGCTTGGGTAATATGTAATGTATTGAATAAAAAGGTGTCCGCTAGAGAAATATACACAGATTAGTTAAGTTTACTTAAGTAAGGCGTACATCATTTAAAAGATCTGTTCCTCTTCTTTCCTAATCTATCAAGAATGTTAAAATTGATCAATAGCTAGCTAAGTTATTGACTTATAAATGCATGGAGGTACGAAAAACCGAGTTTTTACCCGTAACTCAAGACTTTAGAGGTATTTTGAAAATTTAAAAAATAGATTCTTGTTTTACTCGACATCATCTTTCGAAAATAAGAAATAAAAAATAAAGAATTGTATCACTTCCCAAGTAGTTCTACTTCACTTTTTTTTGTGGCATATTTTTCTTTTTGTACTCTTTATTTAACGAGCAAAAAATATAGTATCTTTCGTTTTTGTCGTATAATTTTAATTGCTTTAAGAATTTTGTAAAGCTTTATTGAAGTTTTAAAAAAGTAAAAATGTTTAAACTTGGCGTGTTTTAAACGACCGACTAAATTCTAGAGATTAAGGTTGTAGTATTTTGAAACATATTGCTGATATAGCTGGTAATAAATAGTTATATAGGCTTAATAGGAAATAAAATAGATCAACGAGAATTCGCCAAATCCAACTAATATCAGTATAGTCTGAATGTCAGTAATTCTAGTCAAACAAACTGTTTAAAATTATAAAACTACCTATTAGTATTTTATATTTTATGTCTAAAAATATATTTTTATTTATTTCTTTTTGAAATAAACATTAAATAGAACAAAACATCTTTTTAAAAAATAAGTGATACTTTGTATTTTTTTTAACTAAATATTCTCAGGTAAATCACACGGTTACTTGTGTTAAATTGATTATCCAAACTATTTAATTAACTGCATTCTGGTTTAGATACATATACGTAATGTAATGAAAATAAACAATGCCTAAAAAAAGATATACCAAATTATTACAGTAGTAGTATTGGCTATAACCTTTATTATGACATTTATTCTATATCAGTTTGCGTCAATGCCTAATCACCCTCTTATTTCTACTATTAACAATGTTACCAATATCGTATTGACAGTGTGACCATTTCGATTGTGGGTGTTACATTTGAATTAACGGAAATAAATAGAGTGCTGTAGCAAGTACAAGAATATTTGGAAGTAATGTCAATTGTATATAAAAGGCGGCACATTATGCATAGTCAAGTAGTTGTAATTTAACAATCCATAAGTAAAGTCGTGTTAAGACGTTAGTAAAAGTTTGGGATAATTTGTGTATTAAGTGCAAGATAAAAAAGTTGGATACTGTACACGTAAAATAACGCAATTGAAAGGAACTCAAACGTTTTAAAAAGATTAAAACAATGTATATATGTATGTTTTACCAAAGCAATTTGTAATAATTATTTAAAGGAATTATAAATGGTTTTACCAACACAACGTTAAAAAAATGTTTCACCTTTTATTTATAAATATTTGAATTTATTTTACTATTAATAATCTGCTGCGTAAACCTATATATCAAATAATATTCTTTTTAAAATAAATCTTGCCCGTTTTTTTTTTTAGTACAAATGAAAAATGTCAAACCAATTTAAATGGAACGTTTTTTCATTTTTTCTCATTTGAAATAATTGGTTTTCTATAAAAAGAAAATGATAATTAATATACTTGATTATTATTTTATTTTACTTTTTTAATAAGTTTTATGTTATTTTATTTATAAAAAAATAAATTAATTATTATTTATTAAAACTTTTTTATATAATCAAAAACAAAAACATACGGTTATCTGTATTTTTACCTTAAGCCGTATTCGAAACAAGTATTTATTTAAAACAAACTTAAACCCATTTTTTTCAATCGTGTTCTATTTAAAATAATTTTCGGTTTATAATAAAGAATGATTAAAAAACAATTATACTTATAAGTTTGACTTGATTCGACTTGAACCAGCTGACTACTGCTGAAATAACGATCGCTTTTCTGATCTTGTAAAAAAAAAAAATAAATTAATTAAAAATCATTTGGGCTAAATTTAGTTTTTATTTGATTCAATTAGTAAGCTTTCCAAAAATTTACAGATTTTTCTCCAATTTCGACAAATTTTGGTTATTTTGAATTTGTTTTATTGGGTGAAGAGTATTTCAAAACCAGAATAAGCTTATTTGCCATCTTTAATTGAGTTATACTTAAAACTTGACACACATAACTCATTTGACTCGAGAACTAATGCCCAGCCAATCTTGGTAATTAGAAGCGGAATATTATTTTTAAGACACATTAACACAAGCAAATATATTTCACACAGCTGGTGATATAGAGATTGTTTTCCCGTATATTCGATACTAGTTCCCTATATATATGTATTCAATAGGGAGATTGGACGGTTATTATTCGACCGGTCTTAACGGGTTTTTTTGGTTTTGTCGAATACCGTTTATTTAAAATCTTCATTTTTCGAATACCGAATAAACCGATTAATTTAATGCGAATGACAGGTTATTTAAATAAGTATAATTTTTATTAATTTGTATATTTTTTTTGTTGAAAATATGCTCATCGTTTAACTATTTGTATAAATTTAATTATTTCTGTATATATGACAACCTCGGTGATGTCGCTGTTGGAAATTTTCAGTTGGTGTGGCCTATGATTGAACCGACGACTTATTGGTTGGAAGGTGGGTTCTTATATAACAACCACAGTGACGTACACACCATTAAATAGGTGCTGCATAAATTTACATACAGTGCTGCTCGAAATCTGAGCAAATATTCTTGTCGAGGCAATTAAGGACTCGTATATTTCTAATAGATTTACTCAAAGTAACCCTTTAATTCCATTCTCTACCAAGTAATACAACAAAAACAAAATTAGCTCTGTCCAATTTCATTTAGACAATAATCTTTTTTTATATATTAAATAAAATTATTAATTATGAAATAATTATTTTAATGTAACTGTTACTAACTACCAAGTCCCAACTGTAGTGTAGAGTATTTAATGGAATTTCCAAATGTTAATTTAGAATTAGTTGTAATTTTAAAATACTGCCTTTTCTTTTAGGCTTAATCGTGTGCACAAAACACTCACCTTTCAACAGTCGAAAGGACAATAACACTTAATAAAATATTTGAATTAAAATCATAGATTAAAATATAAATTATCATCTAATTTTAAATAAATAATACTTTACTATACCAAATCTACTAAAATCTAATCTTGAGTAGCTATTTGAAACCTAAGCATTTTTCAGTAAACTTTGGTTTTTTTGGACTCCGCGTACCGTATATATTTTTATGAGATTTGTTAGAATTATTGTTAGTTTTGATTGTCACTTTAATTTTAAGCTCTCTATCTACTTCTGTTTGTTTTTAAAACGACGTGGTCCAGCTCTGCGTTTCAAGAATTGGAAACAATTTTATTTAAATAAAAGAACCGGTTTTTTTATTATTAACCGAAAACCGGTTTTTTAAAAAGTGCTACTTTTCGAATTATTCTAAAACAGATTTTTGAAAAAAGTCGAATAATCGATATCCCTAATATTCAATAGTATAAAACACCGTTGTATAGTACATATACTATACTACTTTCAAATTGAACAATATATCTTTGCAAAAAAATTTGCAAAATGTGATAATCTCTATGAGAGCCTTTCTTTTTCAAATTCGACGTTGTTTTTGTAAATAATAAAAATCAATTATTAACAATTAAATCAGACTTGGAAAATATCAGTGTGCTTAAAAACAGAAATAGTTGTGAGATGTTCAATATAAATATTCTTTTATTAATCCAACGATCTAGATAAGATGAAAGTGTGAACTTAGAAACAGTAAGTTAAATTAGGTATAAAAACCTAGCCCTTTGGGCTAAAACTAGTTTAAGAAGCCGTTACATATATGTAACAGTGTGCTATTTCCACAGCTTTTATGCCCACATGTTTTTTAACTAAAGTTTACAGTAGTAAACAAAAATTTAAAAAAACTCATTATTTATCCAACAAAAATACACAATATTGTCAATTAAATCTAGTCATTCAGATTAAAAAAATTTAAATTTCGGGTAAAAGGAAAAAAATATACATTTTTCTGCAGTTGCTCGTAAAAATAGTACTTTTAAAAACATTTTAAGCTGAGGGCAATCGCACTTTTTACACATTGATTGAAAGTTTAAACCTGCACGACAGTGTCTTTTTTGATTTTGTTTCTGCGATAAAATGATTAAGACCATCACATCTGCTTGGGTACTCATTTTCTTTAGCTACACGACGACAATTTTGTGGTGGTATTTTGCTTCCATAAGACTTACAATATCAAACAGCAACTGCAAGACGAAGAAGGATTTAAGACAAATGTTGTCCTGATTTGAGGCGCAAGGTGCAAACGTTTTGTAGAAAAGCATCTATAAGTCCTGCAAAGACTATTTCTTTCCGCCTGCCCCAATTATGCGTTTACATTTTGATCTATTTTATCCGTACCAGCCATGTTTTGATTACACTCAAAAGTACAACTCGGCATAGGGACTATAATTGTTTTTCTTTCAGCTCGGGAAAATCTTCCTACATTTGTGATTGGTAACTTTCCGTGTATAGTAGTTTTGCGCTTTCAATATGACGACGTTCCAGATTTTTAAGTCTTCCGTTTGTCAAAACTTGGAAATAAAATTTTCTCTAATTGTCCACTTCAATGGAGTCATTGAGTTAAACCTTTTAGCTACTAATTTACACAAGAGTCGATATAAAATAGTCAGCTCGAGTGGCTCAATTATTACTTTTTCGAATAAATTTTCATTACTATCATCTGATAATAGCTTATAAAAACTTTACATAGCTTTTTCTAATGTTAAATAACCATATTTGCTAACAAGTTTTTATATAACATCAAGACAATAAATTTCTAATGTAACTTCAGTGGGCCAAAAACTACTGAGAATAACCCAGTGTAACGTATACATAACACCTTCTTATTTTCTTTCAAAATTTTTTTAGTTCGATTTTAAAATTTTTGAAAAATATGTGTAATCAAAACACATTTCTACTCTATCTATACACACATACCTTTTTTGCCTTAACTAATATTTATATATACATCTATAATCTTTATATATAATCTTTATATAATCATCTTGTGTGCCTGGAAGTAGACATAGGTTATATTTTTTCGATAAAGTCAGCGAAACAAACCAAACATATCTTGCGAACAGTTACAGCTGAAGTTGCAGATTTTGCTCTGATTAAATTCATAGTCAATACAAATCAGCAGCCAAAAACTGGTAGGAATTGGACAAGTGGGCGTGGTACCAACCTAAAATAACATTGTAACTAAGATAGCATTTAGGATAATAATTATGATGGTGATTGCGATGAACGCCGGGTTTTAGATAGTAAATAATAAAAAAATAATAGATCTTCTATTCTTCATGTCGACATATGTATTTAAATTATTTGAAACAAACAGTTTTAGGCATTTTTCAAACAAAGACACAACACCAAAAGTTAAACTAATTGAAAATGCTTCTGGACGTGTAACAAGAAGTAAATTACACAATGCTAAGCAATTAGTAATTACCTATTTATTAATTTTTTAGCAACTAGCTTAAAATACTAGACATAGTAGCGTTACATATACGTAGCAGTGGGCGGTAAAGGGTTAATTTGTTGTTTTTTTAACCCTGCCGTTTGGTAAAAGAAGTTTATGATTTTTAGACAAAGGGCCACTTTGGTCCATATTTTTTTTTTTTAAATAAATGTACTAAAAATCTTATCTTATCTTTTTATAATAAATTTTTTCTGCAATTCACCCAGTAATTTCCCTGAGCTTGTTTATCAATTTTCACTTGTGATCTGTAACGCCGATATTTTAATTTGTAGGGCTTTGGATGAAAATAGTGAATACGATATCAATGCGACAAATTCCTTTAGAAAATTAAGAAGATGATACATCAATCGGCGATATGTGGTGTTAAAATTGGTATGCAATGAAGTTTATCTCCTCTACACCGTGTCGTAAGAACTTCAGGCAAGAATATCGTATCCACACATTCGTGGTCAATATAATTTGCCGCTAGCAGATGCAGTGATATATTGCGATCTGTTTTTTTGTTAATTTTTCCCCAACACTAGAAATTAATAATTGAAAATGCAAATAAGTATGGCAGAGAAAAATTCGACACAAAGAAGAAAGGTGTAGAAACTTCTACTTTGCGCACATACATTTCTATACTAATTATTGCAGGATGTTTATCGTGCAAATTGGTCTGTTCGGTGCACGTGTTGGTCACACTATTTCCTGAGAAATAGTAAACAAGGTCTTTTTAACATGATTTCAAGTTATCCTCGCTTCGACCATACTATGGCAATGGCAAAGGTAAAACAATAATAAACTCGATCCTTTTCCTAAATATGAGTGATGCTGGTAGCTTATCTTTCAATATTGTACAACTGTAGATGTAACTATTGATGAACAGAGTATAGGCTTTTCGAAGTCGTTATATTTTAGAAAATAAATGCCTCCAATACTTGCGAAATATGGCCTAAAATTTTGGCTGAACTAAGGCCAAATTAGAATATATGTATGTGGAAAGTCCAACCATACATTGAAAAGTAAAAATATAACAGCCTGAAAAATTTCAAGTGAACCTAGTCGTTTTGGATCTCATTGAAGGCTTGAAAGCTCAAACTAGCACTTCTGATAACTTGTTTTAAGCTTTTGAATTAAAAAAAGCTTATTGAATTGTAACTGACGTACATTGGTAAAATTCGAAAAAATAACACATTTATTCCTTCAGTATGGTTATTTTCAAAAAGTTACTTTATACACATCAATATTTGATTTCAATGAAGCTGCTACATTAGTTTCAGTGTGTGGCATCTGCATTTGGTGTACCAAAAATATCATCTGTTAGGAAACGAGTGACCTGTAGCTGCTGCAAGTGCAAGTGCGTCGTATGCAGCAAATTACTGTGCAACAGTATTACAGTCAAAAATAATTTGCTCTTCATTACTAAAATAACTTGAATTTTTCACTTCTTCTGTAAACCTAATTCTTAAATATTAATCGATATATATGAACGCACCACAATGGTCCTTTATCTAAGATTTGTAACTTCTTAATTTGTTATCTTCTTTTTAACTCTAAAAATTTAGTAGATGTAATAAAATATAAATATTCCACCATGGCTTAACGAAATCGAATAACTCATTTCAAAGTTATCATAAGATGTATGAAGCAGTCTCTGTAAGATTTTCACATTTTAGAAAAAAAAATCGAAAAAAAAAAACTTATCCATAGAATCTGAAATGCTGATGATTTTTAAAGTTAGGCGATCATAGTGGACCAAAAAAATATAGTGGTTATCCAAGGTCAGATATTTTTTTCCATTTGCTGCATAGTGCTATTAACAAAAATTAAATAGAAATAATTATGTTGTACTGTGTCCAATAGGGACTTCCGAACTTCGATAGTGGATATATTATTAAACCAACCTATTTTTCTAGTATCAGCACAATGCACTGCATGAGTATGGGCCATCCCCTGGGTGATGGCCTTATGTAAAAAAAGTTACATCTGTTATTTATTCAATATATTTTGCCAAGTGGACGGATATAGAGTTCAATAACATTATCCAGCGATAAAATTGTTTTATTAAAATGGGTGCTCTGTTCGGGCAACGTTTCGAGAGCTCTGTTCATTTCATATAGTCATATTCGTCATATCGAGACTGTTCTCTCATCCTTCGAGGACTATTCACAGTATGGTAGATAAATTTGATAAATTTCAGTAAAAAATGAACAATGCTTTCTGACTTGGACCTACAGCCGTACAAAATTTAACTAATACTGAAGGTAAAGATAAACGACAACAGACAAGGACCTACGATCGACGAATATTTTCTGGAAAATAATTTTCATTAAAAAATCATCCTCAACTATGGGGCCCTTTGTGTTTCATTAAGTCAACTAACAAAGTTTTGAATTAAGGACCATACCAATTAACATGGGTGATTTTTAGCTTTAGGTCATCGGTTTATATTTCTTCTAGAACGATAGGTATCGGAAAAGAAAGTAATTCTAATTTAAGCCCCATTCTGTCACATTGCGTTTTTGCTAGTGGCTACCGGTTTGAGACTTTAAAGAATGTGAGAACATGCATTACTAAATAATTTTAAATATACCGCTCTGAAAGTCTCGAAACTTAGTCAAACGTGTGCCAAGGCAACTTAATATTGTCATTATAGCTAACGGTAATCAAATTAAGTGTTAGGTTATAAGCCTGCTTAAAAAAAAATAATATAAGTTTGTACGCTATATTTATTTCGTTCGAAAAAAAAATATAATTTTTTGATTACAACTATTGTTCCTAGCGGCTGACACATTCAGCCGCATTCTAGCATCTAACATTTATATTAATTATGTATGTATATACGTAAATTAGTGTTTTAAAATTAACCGCCATATATGTATAAGGTGGTCAATTTAAATATGAACCAGCGGTTAATTCGAATCTAGCAATACCTATGACATTCTATTCTGTTACAAAACTCAGTATATTATCTCCTCTAAACGAAATGAATTGATTTACGCCTTAGCAACGTTGGAATTTATTGGAAATTTATTTCCAAAACAAAGACAATTGGTCGGAAGTTGCAAACAAATTGCAGAATTCATTTTTCCGGATGAAGCATATTTTCATCTTGGTGGGTAAGTTAATAAGCCAAATCGCGGTATTTGGAGCTTAGAAAACCCAAATGTGGTCTTGCATAAGGCTATGGACCTATTACGAGTGACTGTTTGGTGCGGCTTGTGAAGCGGAGGCTTTATTGGCCCATATTCCTTTGAATATGAGAACGGCGTAACCATTACGGTCAATGAAAACCCCTATCATAACCGATTTTTTTGTGCCCCCTCTTCACGGTATTGATTTGAGCGATTGATTTATTGCGTCAAACGTTTGATGGCCATTTAATTAGCTGAAATGGTGATGTCCTTTGGCCACAAAGAGGCTGCAATTTTACAAAGTTGGTTTATTTTCTGTGGAGCGCCGTTAAAGACAGGTATTATACCGACAAACCAGAGACAATTGAGCACTTGAAGGCCAGTATTCGTGATGTTATTGCCGAGATACGATCCCATACACTTCAAAAAGTTGTCGGAAATTGGTCCGATCGAATGGAGTACTGTGAGGTCAGGCGCGTCAGCCATATGAATGAAATAATAATTAATTTCTAACCGGAACAATTATTAAATTTTGCCAATTTTTTTTTGAATTTTAATATTTAAATGGGTCACCATATACATATATTGTATACATAAATGCATTGCGCATAAAATACTGGACCGATTTAAAAATCGTTAAATCCATATATATTTTTTTTAAATCGGTGCAGTAGAACGGGCTTAAAAGGGATACAAAGAAATATGTTAGCTATTAATTAAATAGATAAGAAAAAGCTTTTCAATACATTAGTGTAATGCTACATTAGTTTCTCCTCGGGATGTAAGTGGTAAATTTGGCAAGGACTTTCGTACTCTACCCACGCTGGATTTAGAAATATTGAGAAGCAACGAAATCACACTACAACTTTTACCTTAACGTCAAAACTGTTGAATTTAGTTCGCCTGGAAATTTGGAAGAATTGTGAAAAACATGTGCAACCAGCGTAGAGTCGCATTGACCAAAACAACTGCAAAATTTGGAGGACAGTATGCCGCGCCGTATAGAGGCAGTTCTTATTGCCAAAAGAGGCTATACA
This sequence comes from Wohlfahrtia magnifica, assembly GCA_023159175.1. Lineage (NCBI taxonomy): Eukaryota > Metazoa > Arthropoda > Insecta > Diptera > Sarcophagidae > Wohlfahrtia > Wohlfahrtia magnifica. The sequence goes on from JAKWBJ010000526.1 coordinate 629,128, forward strand.
AAATACTAAGCCTTAAATAAGTTATAAGATTTATTAAATAAAGTAAACTCAAAAAACCGTCTCAATGACCTATTACAATAGTTTTGATTTTTTTTTAATTGTAGTTCTAAGTAAAAGTTAAATAAGCAATTAGATCATAAATCGTAATGATTGGGTCTTTAGCTTCGTTGTTGTACTTACACTTGTTAACACTAGCTAAACATTGAGACGGTTTTTTGAGTGACTGTATGTATGTAGTCATGAAAGCTTTTATATTACTAAAGACTTTATTATTTTAATTAAATTGCTTTATATTTCGCTTAAAAATTTAATTAATAGTTTCAATTAGTTATCAGATATATAAACAGGCCTTTCTGAACAGCTTAAATAATTTGTTGCTTTTGGAAATTAAAGCTTTGAAAATCAAATCCTTATTTTGATTGCTCTTTTTCTAATTATCATTTCTTTCTCTTCTCTTATTATAAATTTATAGAGAATTTCTAATTATTGTTTTGTTGACATGCTGTCGTAGAGATAATCACGCAATACTGATTGTATCCCAACGGACTAACGAGAAAGTAATTAAACTGGAAAGCATACACGAAAATGAATGTGTCTTACTAGGTATTGTTACATTTGGGGTTCTCGCGCTGTCAAGTTAATGTAAATCAGAGATTACCACACTTCCAACATTTTGAGCTATTTTGTCATAAAAAAACATCTGTTTTAAAAACATACTAAAATAAATTGATCCAAAAAAACCCCCTAACACGAATGTGTACAATGATTTCAAGAAATGATACAATTTATTTTACAAATAAAATTTGTTTAGAAAAAAAGATATGATGTGACATTGTAACCTAATTTAAGTTCAAATTGTAAAATATGTTTTCTTAAAGAGTTAAGTTAAATTTAAAAAACTCAAGAAAATGTCTGATAATTTGTTTCTTTTATTTAAAGAAATTTTAATTTTAAATTTGTGTTGAAATACTTTAGAGCTTCAAATTGTTTGTCAATGAAATACATTGACCAAGACAAAACGTTTTTCATTAATTTGGCCTCGCTTTTATAATTATATTCAAAATGTTGAGTTAATCTCAATGTTAGGCAAGTTTTTTTTTAAACCAGAGTTGTCTGAGGGCTCATAATCAGATTTGCACCATAACTACAAGCTGTTTACTAGGGATATAACTAAAATAAATGCAGATTGTATGTTCAAAAGTAATTGAGTGCGCAATGGTATCAATTGGTGAATTATCTGGTATAACTGACTGCTTAATGCTATATTTTCACGAGTCTTTTGTCTACTTCGCTCTCTGTTTGTATTACTTTTTTTATTATTGCGTTCAAACGGCATTTTTTTAGCCACAAACAAATGAAATCATTGCAGCGAACGGCCATCGTTTTGTATGTTTAATTTTTATTTCTGTTATTTCTTGTTAATTTTTGTGGCTTGGCAATATACTTTAGGGAGGTCAATTTAATAAATTTGCAATGTCAAATCTGTAATAAAAATATTTTAAATAAGACCTAAAAAGTACGTTAAAATCAAATGATCTGAATTTTATAAAATTAGAGATTACACTGATTTTGAAGTATTACACATGCTAAAAGAAATTGAATTACATACAATTTAAGTGTTTCTCTATCAAAATTTTGTATGGAAATTTATGCTATCAGCTCATAATAGGGGGTTGTATTATGAATGAGAGAGCGAATAACGAACAAACGTTGGTGGGCGAATATAGCATAACTTATTCAGGACCAGGCTATGATTCCGTTGCCACAGATAAGTGAGACTTTCAGTAATTGATTATACTGACAAAATTACGATTTAAAGTTAGTTTAAAATAAATCGAATCGATATCGAATTTATAATATGTATTGTATGCCTTTTGCTACTGATAAGAAAATGAAAGTAAACTACTATTTTCACAAATCTGACATTAAAATATAAATATTTAATACAAATATAATTCAAAATAAATAAAATTGTACTTTATATGTACATTTTACAAATATTTTTAATACAACAACAGCAATGTTTTCTGCAGAATGAACTGGGCGGGAATGCACAGGGGTTTTACATTTGCTACAGACCGGATTTGCTGAAATTTGCACACAATTCAGCTTGTTTTGCACACAAGTGCACCTAATTCATTTTGATTTCGACGCCCATTTCCGTAAAAGGCTTTAACGATTTTAACGCGCTGCTCAATTGTGTACCTCTCCATGGTTAAATTTGTCAAACACTGAAACAAAGAAAAGTCACATTAAGTTGGGCAAAAGACTTGACGTTATTGTCTGACTCATAATTAACATCGTGCATTATGGTGCAATTTCACTTTAGTATACACCCAATTCTGTTTTTATAGGGTTTTTTTGACACGATTTAAAATTAGCACGGTCGAGAAAAAATTATTATTCCGCTTTTACACGATTTTCTTGAAACAATACGGCTTAGATCAAATTTTTTATTTGACTGAGCATAGGTTAAAATTTCAACCGTATTTTTAGAACTACTCATCTAGGCGGTTTTTAAAATTGTGTTTATAAATTTTTTATGATTTCTAATTTGCTTTAAGAACTGATTTTGTACCATTTGCTCACTAATTTGATTGTTTTCTTGCACGGGTTTCAGTTTTTGGACTGCGACAAATTTAATCTGGTTTCTCATTTAAATGGCTACCTTACTTGCCCGACCTAAATATAATAATGAACGTCTGCAGATGAGTGGCTAGGAAAGTTATGGAGAACATGGAAATTAGTCTTTCAGGTAGAGTAAAGTTGATATTTAAAAAAAAAATTAAATCAACATACATCCCATGCACATGAGCTCTTGTCAGTCTTTCAGTGACGACTAAAAGCAAGATCGTAAGAATAAGTGTGAGTTGATCGTGGACAAAAGTCCCATGAAAAGCTCATGACTGGTTTAGAATATAGTATTTAAGAATTAAAATGCTAAAATATTAAAATATTAATTAAATTGAAACTAGATGACCTGTGTAAATATATTTCGCACCCGTATTGTTAATTTTTGTTACATAAAAAGGTAAACAATAAAAATATTAAGTTGGAATATTTAGTGATTTCAATATATAAATTCTTATATATTCTTATAATATAATAAGAAAGAGTAACAAAGTACGAATCTGTAACAGAAACCAAAAAACCTTTAAATGCACTTACTCGTGAAATTCTTCGTATAACTATTCATTAGAAAAAACGTGTTCTGATAATTACAATATTGTTTGAAGAGCTTGATCGTATATGCCTTGTTGATAGCTAACGATGGTTATTTTTATACAATTGAATTTTTTATCATCCGAAAAGACACAGCTGGTTCATAAAGTTTTAGGTTTAACCAATCGCTGCATAGCATTAAGATTTTAACTTATCATTATAATTGCATTATTTTTTCAAATCAGTTTGTGAATTGGTAAGCCGAATGGATTTAATTTACTTCAAATTACTTTTGGGTACAACTGAGCATTATCTTTTGCCTCCTGTTCGCTGCAATCAGAACTAAAATAAATCTCCTTTCTAAGCAAAACATTTAACATTTAATTTTTGTATAGCGATCGATTTTTGGTAATAATAATTGAGAAATACAATAATTGTATCATAAACACAATACAATAAAGACGCTTTCTAACTTTTAGTTCTTCGATATTGTAAACTATTGTAGGTTCCTAATCATGGTTACCCAATTAAAGCAACCATTCCGTGAAAGGAAAATCATTCGATCTCATATTTTAAGTCAACTTATTATTTGCAACATAAGAACATAAGGGTGATCTTTTTTCATATTTTCAATAACGGTTGTTCCATTAGTGTTTCTCAGAATAGGTAACACCTGGCGAATATCTCCACGAAACAGAATTTTTTTTTCATAAAAAAGGTTATATTATACACAATGTGCTTTAAAAGTCAATCGAAACGATTAGTGCACGTTTTAGTATCATTGAAATTTCATCTTCATCAAATTTATATCCTGGTAGTAGATTTAATGCCGGTCTATTAAAGTCGTATAAAGTTCTACACTATCTGACCATGTTAATGAAACGGCTCTGTATTATTTTATTTATTAAAACAAACACTTCATCGTCGACAATATGCAGTATGTTTGCAACCGTCAAATCACGAAAATATGGTTAAAACCAAAATCTTGTTTTAATCCGCATAACATGTTGTTGTTGCGTTACTTGTGTACTTATTTCCTGAAAGCAATTTAATTGTTCAAGGTAATCTTCACCTGACACTGAATATTTAACAACCCTGTATTAATACAGTTGATGAAATAAAAACTGCATTGTCGACAACTTGCAAAATAGATTTTCGAGAAATTATATGTATGAAAATGATGATGGTAAAGATAGAAAACGTCGTTTAAAAAAAATTTCTTGTTTTACTATAAAAGACACGACCCTTATAGGTGATTTATGTGCCTATTTTCTTGAAACTTTTTAAACTATTTAAGTTTAGCATCACTTGACACTAGAAATTAATCAACACTGTATTAAAATATTTGACAAAACAAATAGTGTATAGCCGACAAAAGCATTACCAAGAACGGTTTTTACATCAACAAAATATATTATGCTAAACTGTAATACAAAAAGCTATGCACATTAAAGCCTTAAGATTTGTTTTAATTTTTTTCACCGAAAATGTTAACTTAAAGCCTTCTCACTATTTTTCATCATTAGAGTATGAAATTATCTTTAAAATGAATCATCAATCATAATTTGTGATGCAATAATACGAAGATATTTGCAAACAACAACAAAAATACCTTTTAGAAATAATGTATAAATGTATATATGAACATAGCTGTTATTTTATTTGAAAGAGATTTGGTAGGAGTCTACTACACAGAAATTTTAGGTCATATCTCACTTGGTTCAGATAATATTTAACATTTACTATCAGTGAAAGAAGGGGCGCTATCCTGATGACGACCGGTGTAAATGTACGTATGTGTGTTTTGGCCAATAGCATTTGAATACAAGTTGGTGTCAAATATCGTGATATTCGGAGTTTTGTTATCATTACAAGATTTTTTCTAGTTAGTTTTAATATGGTCGGACTATTTAGTTCCCTCTTCAAAGTATATTAGATGTAGTTGGTAATTGGTAATCACAAATTATAAATCCCTTATAATTTGCTATAATTTGAATTAAAAGCGTAAATTAAGTGTGAATATCGAATCAACTTTTTTCTAGTTTTATTTCCTCTTCATTTATAAAAATTTTGCTTCACTCCTTAAGCAAGAGACGATTAAAACTTGTACATGTATTTTAGGAATTGCCTTTAGGGTGTATTTTAAAGGTAATACTATAAATAATATGCTTATATGCAAAATTTAAAATAACATAAAAGCTAAAGTAGAGGCCTTTTTTTATAAAACTTTGTTTGTAGAACGGAAACATACATATGTACGTCCTGTATGTACCAACATACCTAAATAAACGGATCAAAACATTCAAGTGTTTTCTCATGGACAGTAAGCTGTTTACTCTAAAAAAAAACGTACATCGGTTACTCTTTATTTAAGTTTCATTAAAAAAATTTTCAATAGCAAAAAAGTTCTTTGATCTGTTCGTAAATGTTGTGGATAAAGAAATTCATTTTGTTTAATTAATTTTCGTTATTTTCGGAGAACTAACAAATTCTTTTGATGTTTAACTGATTAATAAAAAATACGGATTGCTTTGAATTTTATATAAAAGTAAATATTACGGCTTAAGGCACAGTAGTTTTATTTTTAAAATGAAATGAATTCATTAATTACAAAATTAAAAAAACATTTTCAACATTCAGTTCGATATACATATCTGTAATGGTGGCAAAAATAATAGGAACACAAACATTTTTAAATTTCTTCATATATATATATATAGTATATATATTTTTACTTTATGTATGTAAACAAGACTAGAAAAAAATATTACCTTAAAGATTGTATTTGTAACATATTTTTAAATTAAAAAATAAAAACACTTGAAAATAATAATAGAAAATTATAATAGAAATAATAGAAATATCTTATATAATGCAGAAATATAGATATAAAGGGTGAGCAAATTTGAGGTAAGGAAGTTAATTGGCTTAAAAACACATTTTTTTTGTTTTTTTTTTTTTTTTGAATAAAACTGAATTTGTCAAAAAATAAAAATAAATAAAAATAAAAAATTTGTGTTTTTAAGCCAATCCACTTCCTGACCTAAAATTTGCCCACCCTTTACATAGCATACATACATATGTCTTTATATTACTTTAAAAAAGTTCCTTTCATTTTTATAACTTCTTCGCGTTGCTGATTCTTAGAACTCACAAGATTTGCACGGCTATCAGAGGAAATTGAATACAAGTTTTCTTAATTTTGTTTGATTAAAAAGCTGTAATCGAATTTTTAAGATCGCCCAAGAGGTTTTCTATGTAATTGGAATCTGGTAATTGCAATTGCCGTCATATTATGTCTATATATAGTCTCTTTGAACTTAGATTTTACACCCTCAGTAGGGTGTTGATGAGAAAAGCAAAGCATTTTTTTTGGCAGAACACTTGAAGCGCATCAGTGTTTGAGTCACATACATATCGCTCATTTATTGGAAGAGTGTCATAGCTCAAAAAAAAAAAACTGTTTTAACTCTTAATTTCCCATTACCTAACATTGAAATGGGAATAAACACTTTGCTCCTGTGCTCATAGTTTTATACGAATCGCAAAGAATTTTTCATACAATATACATCACAATGTTCCCCATATTTTAGAATACTTAACTAAAAAATCACATTTTTTGAGTTATAACACTGTTGCAATAAATGAGCGATATATGATCATTTAAATTTATAAAAGAGTGTAAAACGAAATTTAAAAGTTCAATACCAAAAGACAAAAATACAAAAATTAATTATATATTTCCTACACTCTGACCTTAACAAAAGCATTTCTGCTGAAATTTAATTTTTAGCAATTTTCTATTTTTACGAACAGAACTTAGTGTATGTAAATATGTTAAGTAGATATTTTATTTACTTTTTTATATTTGAAATACTGTTTTCATGGACATTTTTTCTCTGCTTCAACAAAAATTATTTTTAAGCAATTTAATGAAGAAAATACCACATAACAAAAAAAAATGGGCAACTACACAAGAGACTTTAAAAAAATAATAATTCAAAATAGTTACTATAGCAATTTTTAGGAAGTGCATCCATAATACTGACATAATCAAATAAGAAAAATATTGAATTTAAATGGAGTCCAATTTCATGGGAAATACACACGAATCAGAAACGAAACATTGGCTGTGTGTGCGTGTTTATTGTACAAACAAATTTATATATCCAAATGAATGAATACATAATAAAAGACAAAATTTGCAAAATTTTTTCGGTTTTATTTTTATAGCATTTTATGTATAATTTAAAAATATTTTTGTTCATATATTTTTTTATAAAATTTGTATACATATGTATATGCATGTTTGTATATCTATCAATTATATTTTACCAATGTATTTTATTATACGCATTTATTTATAAACCAGATAAAACTCGGCGTGCTTTGCTACCACTATCTTAATAAATATTTTAAGTGTAATTTTTTAAACTATTTTCCATATTTTAACACATCCGGTTTAAATCCAAATATTTAAGATAGCCTCTAGTATATTAACTTCCAGAAATACAATGTAAATCTCCCTTTTAGCTGCATACAATCGTTGAAAACACACACTCTAATTTTTATATAGTACATTATTACATTTTTACCTTTTTAAAAACGTGTTTTTATGAGTTCGCAGATTATAGTTAAAATAAAATAAATTTTGTATTAGGTTTTAATTAAAAATCCTTTATTCAACATAGTTATGTGCACCGCTGCTTGTAATCTTTTTACAGGCAATAACAATTTTTATTCCTAATTACTCTGTCTGTCTACATATTTGTAAACAACAACAATTACTCGACAGAACTTTCTTCCTAAATATCTTCCAAACCGATCGTAGTTATAACTTAGGTTCGATCACAACCTTTTCAACCAGAGGTTATCCACACTTAACTCTCCTTACTGATTAGCTCCAACTAAACTGGTTTTTACTTCACTACTAGCTCACGAGTTTACTCCTTATAAACACTCTTCACAACCATAACACTTTCGCTGAGCTAACTTTACTTAAAAACTGATCGTTGTTCGCAACGATGTGCTTTTTATATAGCTGAGTAAACAATGTATCGAAAGGTCTCGATATTTCACGTAGATTCCATTTTTTGCTTTTAGCTTCTTTTTAGTTCTTTTGTAGCCATACGTATGTAAACATCTACCTCTTTTAGCTATTAGTATTTGTTGTTGCTTGTTTATTGTCTGTTACTTGTTTTCTTTGCTGCTTGATTATTGTTGTTGCGTGTTATTTTTATTTATTTTACCTCTGCTAATGTTTGTTGTTGTAGATTTGGTTATTTGTACACAGCACGTATATTTGTTCTTGTAGATTTTGTTTATTTATTTTATCGAAGTAATAAACGCAGAGGTTCCCAATCTTATTTTCGCAACAATATGTTAGCTTGTACGCGGTGTGCTTTGTGTAATGCAAATTTTTTCAATCTTTCCCGTTTTTGGCTGATGTGAATAGATGACGAAGCTTTAATTGCTGTTCTCCACATATCAGGTCACTCAATAAGTCCATAGGATTACACATAGATGGCATTACAAGAATTTTGTTCATAAAATTTGTATTTAGTACTAACCTTCAAGCGATATGTGTATAAATTTATGTGAAGCAACTTTTGTTAGTAGAAAATAGTGAATATCGAGTTTTAATAAAGCATAGCAATGAAAAAAAAGTACAGTGGAAACCATACAATGGCTTTACAATCGTAATTCGAAAACAGCTTAAAGAGAAGTGAAGAAGTGGTTTGCTGAATTTATACGCGGTCGTACCAAATGACGTTGTGGACGCCCAAATGAGTCTGTTATTTCAGAAAATGTCAACAAAATTTACAAATTGGTTATGAGCGGTCACAAATTCAAGGTGTACGAGCTAGCTGACATTGTAAAGATATCAAATGGTAGTATTTTCTTCCATTTTACACGAACATTTGGGTATGCTAAGGCTCTGTTTAAAGTGGGTGCCGCGTGAGATCACAAATCCTGTCACAAATCGATGAAAAAAAATGGTAAAATTGAATGAATTGGGCTTCGAATTGCTTACCCACCCACCGTATTCTCCAGGTTCAGCTCCCGGCGGCTTTTTCCTGTTTTCAGATCTGAAGAAAATGCTTACTGGAAAGAAATTTAAGTCCAATGATGAAGCAATCGCTCAAACTAAGGCCTATTTTGACGAGAAAGAAAAATCGTAGTTAAAAGTGACATCGAAAAGATGGAAAGTCGCTGTACTCGTTGTATCGCCTCGAAGGCAACTATATTGAATAATAAAATCGATATGTGAAAGTTTTGTTTTTTTCTTACTTGTCCTTATTCATAAGGTGACAAAAGTTTCGCGCGACCCATACCGCGCAGATATTATTTAAATTATAAATTATTACAAAAAAAAAATAACAATTGTGATAGCTTCTGATTAGATTAGACCTTATCATTTTGACACATTGAGTTTCGCACTTATTTACATAAATTTAAATAAACATAATATAAAGGTACATCTTTAAGAGCAAAACCGGCTTATTATTCACTTGGGTGAATTGAGGAAATATTAAGGTGACCTTATCATTTTGAAGCACACTTTATATAAAAATCAATTATTAAGTTGGTATGGGAGGTACCATGTCCACTTGAGCAATTCCGGGCACTTTATTGATTGATGATTTGTTTTAACTACGAAGCTGTTTGGGCGAAATACAGAGACTTTTAATGTCAATATTTTAAAGATATAGACAAATGTACATTTTCTTTTTATGTGGCACCGCTCCTAACATTTATTCTCACTGGATTTATTCTCATTGGCTCTGATCTAAAAGTTCACCGGTATTTGTAAACTTGTGTAATTAAAAATCGTTAAAATTATTTACAACAAGGTTGCGGCTTTTGAGAAAATTGTGTAATATAAGAATTATATTATAATTACATATGGCCGAAAAATACATACAGTGGTCAAGAAAACTATTCGACATCACATATTATTTTCGTAAATCTTTTTAAAATGTTGATATAAATACAAATTTTGCATGTAATCTCATTGTATTTTGTTACGTTGTAATTGTTATTTGGTCTACAGTTACAACATTTATAACATGATGCACTTTATTTAGAATTATTTGGCATAGTTAACAAAAAATTCAAAATTTTCGAAGCAACAAAACTATTCGAATATTTCCGCTTTCTTTTACTAATAGGTTTGTTAATAGTTTATATTTTTACTATCATTGGTACTGTTAGAACTTAGGTTTATAATTCAAAACACGTTTTCTCATTAATGTGCACATGATCGTAAAGATGGAACGCAAAGAAAAACGGATTTTTGTCGGAATAAGGAATATAATAATTAACCATTTTAAATTAGGAAAATCTGAAAACACCATATCAAAAATAGTTAAAAACTTAAGAATAAAGTTCATTATATAATAAAAAATACAAGTGAGAATACTGTGGTAAACAAGGCTAAAAGTGGTCTTTCTCGAACTTCCTTGTTGGAGCAATGATCTGGGGCTGTATGACGGCATCAGGTGTAACCAATTTTGCATTTATTGATGGCATTATGGATCTGCTCAAGCAAAATTTGCGACAGACCGCTGAAAAATTAGAACTTTTCGCCCGATTTCAGTTCTACGATAATGATCACAAGGTTTTGGCCATCAATACAAAGCTTATGTTTTTATATAATTGAATATCTGTGGAGTCACTTGGATATATTATTTAGATCACGTGACGTTAAAAATCAGTTGAATGAAATCCTGCACGAAGAGTGTGTATATGTTAAATAATTTTTTGTGGATTACGCAATGATTGCAAATTCATTTAATCAAATAGTTTTTTTTTTGGCCATTGTATTTCTTTTTTACAATATCATACTTATATTTATCAACAGTAATATAGATTAACCATTATGTGAGAGACAGAGTACCCGGGTGCCGAATTAATTTTTAAATAAGTATAGGTTACAGAAGTTATTGGTGTAGAAAATCAAAATTAAATTTATTTTAGTTCTTTAAGTTTTTTTGGAAGTGGCGCAACAGTAATTCTTATTTTACACCTCTACTGAAGTGACTGGGTACCCTGGTTCACAATTTATTTTTAAAGATGAATTAGTTACCTAAGTTTTTGGTTTAGAATACCAAAACTTCTTAAGACCACCCACACATCAATTGTTTTTAAATTTAAATCTATTTTAGCTTTTTAAGTTTTTTGGGGGTGGCACAACAAAGTAATTTTTATTTTAAACTCTTACCGGGTACTCCAAAAAAATATTATGTAGTTGAAAGTCATGCCAAGCATTTTGTTTTTTATTATGCACAATATTTTTGGGAAAGTACTATATATGTACGAGTACTATATATGTACGTACAAAACTCTATATTGTTGAAACGAAAGGAAAAAGGCTATTATTCTATCACTCTGTTAAAGATGATTTTTTGTCACTCACATAAGCGTTAAATAATTAAAACAGTTTTAAAAACGATATTTATAAAGCGATTAGTTCACAATATGTGCTAAGTATTTGCTTAATTTACAGTTTATATTTTTTCTTTTAATTAAAAAACAATTATTTATGAATTAAAAACCATACAAAAGACTTCTGTAATGTTGTTTTGACAAAACAACATTTATTTTCAAAGTTATCAACTTTGTAAGAATTAATCTACGATTAATATCATACCGGATCACATTCAAAGAAAATCTAATAAACTTATTTTAATGACAAAAACTGGTCTAAGATCTCTATTATTTGTTTTACAAGTTCTTTCAGTATGACAAAAATTTCATTGCCTATACAAAAAAGAATACAATAAAGAAATTCCTTAAGTAACAATATAAAATAACCTGCATACTTTACTTTTATTTGCGTTCTCAAACGTTTATTAGGAAAACCACAAAAATTTAAAACATTCATGTGACAGAGTAAAACGAAATGCTTTTTTGTAACGATATTGTAACATTGTTTGGAAAAACTCTTTAAAATCATTAAAATTCTGTTTGTAAAAAAAAATCAAATACATATGTATGTAAGTATATGTTATATAAAAAAATAATAATAAAACAAACAATGATTATACTCACATTTTTGTCTGCACTTTTTTTCTTCTTGGTTTACTTATTTTTTTTTTTATTCTGCTTTTCTTTTTTACTTATGCTTATGTGTAGAAATACTTTAATAGACAACCTTTAAAATGATGTCAATGGTTTTGTTTTAGCCTGTCTTTTACTGTAAAACGTGAGATTGTATGAACTTTGAAAAAAAATTTTTTTTTTCTTCTGTTTTCAAACAAATTTCGTATGTGATGTTTAAACAATTTTTGCTTTTACTTTACACACACATTCACATACATATACACAAATATTCATTGTAGTTAAAGTGATTCTCTTACTCTCCCTAATGGTCTGAACCAACAAAAAATACAAAAATAGAGACGAAAAAGAAAACTAAAAAAATGTATTTTTATATCCAAACAAATATTTGCTTATTGCCCAAGGCTGAAGTCAACAACGTTAAGAGAATAGGCAAACACATATGCACACTGATAGCAAGGCTATGAAGCGTACACTTCCACATACACACTTATACACACGTTAACTTTGCTTCTATTGTTGGCGATGATTTTGCTTTGCTCAATTTTTTTTGTTTCTTTTCTTCACACACACACACAAACACACACGATCTAAATCTAATGAGTACTTTAATGTTTGCTTGTTTAAATATATACGTTATTGTTGTCGCTATTGTTATTAGCTAACTTAGTTTTGTTTATGAATTTTTTTTTTAACCATAAGCTTATCCCTTATATTGACATGTATTTTGGTTGTATGAGTGTAATAACATTATTGGTAATACAAGTGCAACATGAACACACAATTTCACATGACTTTTATTATTAAATTTGAAAATGATGTCTGTGTGGCTTTCATATTTGTGTATTTGATCATTTTTTACACTTTACGTTTTCACTTTTGCTTCTTCAATTCTTGTTTCAAATATATGTATAAATTTTTGTGTTTGTTTTCACAACGCAGCAACATTACTTTTGTGTTACTTATTGGACTTGAAATGCTTTTGTTGTTTTTGCTTTTGTTTTTTCTTCGGTTTAATTTTTGTAATTACTTTCTTTTCTTTCCACTTTGTCTCGTTTTATATTTCCGTTCATTTTTTACTCTCTTAGTAAATTAGAATAGGATATGAATTTATTTTTGTTTTTGTATTTCTTCTTTTATTTCGAATAGGTTACAAACTTCTTTTGTTTTATAAATATTTTTTGCATTAATCATTGTTTGCTTAATGTAAATTATTCACTCATTCATTTTTTTCTTTTTTCAACACAAATATATTCACATTTACAACGTCAATTGCTTCTGTTGTTTTTCTGATGTGGAACACAATCATAACAACAGTTATTAACGATGACAGACTTAAGGATGTGACAGAGATTTTTTTATTTAGTTGTTATTTATTTGTTTCACGTTTTTATTATTTTTATTTACATACTTGTACACGCATTTAAGTATACTATACATACATATGTATAGAGGGAAAACGAAATTCAGTGACAGCGAAGCAGCAACTTTGACTGTCTTTTTTTATTTTTTATCATTTATTTTATTGTAATTGTTGATGTTTTATTTCACTACATCTGTTTTCCCCCTCCTGGTGGTTTAGATAAAAAAATTACCTGAAAGAAGACAAAACACAATAAATGCTTTTATTTCTTAAATTTTAATTTTTATTTCTTTTAAAATTTTTCTTTATTTTTAAAACATTCTTGAACACATTAATCATATATTTAGCGGAGGAAGACAGGTGGCTTTTAATATATTTTATATATTATAAATTAGCGATAAAAAACAGCTATTTGTTAGAATCTATCCTACTAAACGTTGAATTTACTTTTACATAAATATCGATAATTTCGCACTATGGTAATTTCCTTGTTAAAATTTTCTTTGTGACTCTTTCTTTTGAACACATGATTGCAGTTTGAAAACTATTATTTCACTATTTTTATTTTTAGAAATCACTAACACAGAGATATTTACTTTATAACACTATAACACACTTAAAAAGTAACATACATAGATTTCAAATCATTACCTATATATATATATTTTTCTTTTTATTAACTGATTTTTGTTTTTATTAGCGTTTAAGACAACCGGTTAAAAAGTTATTAAAATTGTTTTTGACTCTCAGCGCACAAAAATATAAACAAATGAATTACTAAAAACATAAAGTAGACGTTCGCTTGTAAGAACAGCTTTCACCGAATCTTTACCGTAGACTAACTGGAGTTGCCTGGTTGGAGCACGCCCGTAGAGCGCCCGAAAGCTTAGTAATGTTATCAATAGGTAAAACTTTTAAAATCCATATAAGTAACAAGAGCAAAATTTAGGACAAGAGTGCGCAGAATCCCTAACAAAAAGCTTTCGGTAATGGCTTCGGTTTTAGCTAAATAGTGAGAAATATGAGAATATGAACAAAAGCCTTGTTATGGACAAATTATACATATATGTAGAAAAGTAGTTTAGTTCTGAATTTACTAAACTAAAACTTTAAATATTTCGTTTCACATTAAAAAGTCCATGTGCCATATTTTTAGCTGAGAAATTTCAGACCATCTGTAAAATTGGCGCATTCGCTTGATCTCTGCGTTACACTGTGGAACTTGTAACATTTAAAACGCAATTATTATCGTATTATTGTCATGTTATCTCTTTGCTTTCCCTTAACTATTGTTATAAAAGTTTAGTAGCATTCTCTTAATCTTTTATTTTGATTATTTCTTCGACCTTATTATCTGCACATTTATACATTGACATACTTTTTAATGATTAATATAATAAATAAAACTTTATTCCATTAGACCGTTGTAGGTAATTTTGATAACTTTTTTCATTATACTATACATGATGTAGAGTTGTGGACTCGCATTTCGACCAAAAGAATTGGGACATTTGTTAAACGAATGTGACTTTCCCACGCTAAGTGGAGTAAAGGTTTTTAGTAGGTGTTTTAAAGGATAACGGTTCGAAATCCCTAACAAGTTTGGTTAATAGATTTTCAAAAAGAAATAGAGTTCAAGTCCTTGATTAGCCGCCACAATGATTTGTACTGAACTCCATTGAAAGTGTCTTTGTTATGTTGAGAGTGAGCGCCAACGTATTCCAGAAAATGTTATAATGGGTTAATATTATTAAAATCATGCATTTGTTTAGACTTGTGCTGATCAACCAGTATGCCACGGTAGTCTTACTTTAATACTAGCTAAAGCCCAACGTGTTGCGCTAACCCCATCTTAATTATAATTATAAATATTATTTTGGTTACATTTTGTACCTTTTTTCCACTTTCGGTCCAAATCCAAACATTTGAAATAGTCTATAGTTCCTTCCAGCTGTAGACACTGTAGAATCTGTCGTTTAGCTGTATACAATCCTCAAACAAATAAACATTCATTTTTGTAAATTTTTTCCAGTGTACTTTCTGGAATACCCACTTTTTTGCTAATGTAGATAGATAACGCTGCTTTAATTATTGCCGTTGTCTACATATACAAAATTCAATATTTAGTATGGATGGTAGTCGCACATCCACTTATCTAGTTCACCCAGCTACTGACTGCTAATGTTTATTGTTCATGACATTGTTTGAACCTACTTTAGAAACTTCACTTTTACCATTCTCAAGATATACAAAATCAATATTTTCTTTGTACTGGAGGTACCACGCCGACTTGCCAAATGCTTATGAAGTCATTCAGGCTAAATTCAAAAACTTTCACTGCAACTGTTTTTAAGATATACAAAAATCAATATTTATTTTGTATAAGAATACCACGCCTACTTGTTCGATCGCTTCAGTTGGCTATAGACTTCAAATAAACGAAGCAACAAACGAACATACAAACACACAGTCATTTTTATATATGATTTAAATATGTAGTATATTTTGTAACGTTTTTCTAATTGCGAGAAAAGTAATGCATTAAGATAAATGATTTGTATAGATTACCAAGTTATTTAAAATAAGTTTGAAACTACCATTCAAACTCTAGATATACAAGTATCAATATTTTCTTTGTAAGGTAGGTGCCACACCCACTTATTCAGTCTCGTCCATATTTTGATTGATGACGTGGATTGCCTACGTTGGATCAAATTCAGAACCTTTCACTATACGGTTCCAAACATATAAAAAATCAATATTTGCTTTGTATGGGGGATGTGCCACCAGTGCTACCAGATAAATAAAGCATAAAAAATGTTAAATATTATGGAAAAATTGGTCAAAAAATCAAATTAGTAGAGCTGCAAAGCAATCGATAGTACAATCGATAGTATTGATAGTTTTGTTTTTGGCTGTGCATCGATAGTTTTTTTTGACTATCGATACTATCATCAAATTCTATGAGTAAATACGGAGGCCACTAGATGTTGTCAAAGTCACATTTGCGAAAATTTGTTCGATGCAGTTTTCAGCCGTTAATTACATAGGGACACAGTTTAACAGTCTCTTAAATGTTTGTTTATTAAACTGAAATAAAGTATTAATTGTAACTAAAATATTTTTTCCCCATTTATTTATTTACAATCTATTTTAACAACAATAAGTAAATATGATAACAAAATAACTAAACCTATGTTATTTAACTTCAGCAAGCTTAATAAACTAAATTTAATATTATACTATAATATTATTTAAATTGGGCATTAAAATTATAATATCCTGAATGGTACGAGTAAATCTAATATATGAGCTCTTTTCAGTCTTCTATCATCTTCTGTATCATCTAATAGGGTTATTGCAAGAATATTACGGTGGTTACTAAGGCAATCTAAGTACCTCTGACTAAATCTATTTATTTCACTACGGACTAAAGGAATTTTGAGATCTTTGTGAATTTGTTTGTTAGTTACAAACCACGGAGCATTGACAATCGTTCTAAGGGTTTTTGATTGAAACCTTTGCAAAATTTCTATGTTTGAATGGCTTGAGGTTCCCCATAGTTGAATGCCATACGACCATATAGGTTTTAGTATAGCCCTATATATTTTTAATTTATTTTCTAGACTAAGTTCTGATTTGGCACCTAGTAACCAGAACATCCTCTTGGTTTTTATATTAAGATGTTCTCTCTTTACCATAATATGTCTTTTCCATGTCAATTTTTTGTCAAGTTGCAATCCCAGGTATTTTACCGTATCGGTTTTTGGCAGCGCAAATCCATTACTATATAATGTAGGACACTCTTTCCTTCTTAACGTAAATGTGACATGATTACATTGTTAATTTCAATTTTCCATTTTTTTAACCACTGTTTTAATATATCTAACACTCTTTGAACTACTAAAGACGCTTCATTTTGCGATTGATTGGCATATAAAATCGCAGTATCATCTGCATAAACAGCTATTGTAATGTCATTATTAACAGGTATGTCAGATGTAAAAACAGTATACAACACAGGACCTAGGACACTTCCTTGCGGTACGCCGGCTTCTATATCGCATATGTTAGAATTTTCATGATTTATTTTAACATAAAATGTACGTTCATTCGGATAAGATTTAAAAAAAAATAATAAGGAGTCAGTAATATCGATTTAATTTGAATAAGAGCCCCTCATGCCACACTTTGTTAAATGCCTGCTTTACATCTAAAAACACTGCACAGCAGTACAAATGAATCAGACATAACATTCACAACGCGATGGCCTTGCTCAGGTGTTCCATGCTCGTGTCTAAAACCAAACGGTGGTCAGGTATTATGTTTTTATTTTCCAAAATTTGAAGCAAGCTGCTCTTAAACAATCTTTCGAATATTTTTGAAAAAATAGGCAATAAACTTATGGGCCTGTATGATAATATGTCATTTTCCGGCTTATCATGTTTAATAATTATTATAATTTCTGCACACTTCCACTGTATAGGAAAATGTGACAATCTTATCATAGAATTATATAAAAGGATTAAAAATATAACACATTTTTTTGATAGTGGCTTAGCAACTAACGGTCGAATTTTATCGTATTCAGGAGATTTCGAATTATTTAATGCTGTTATTTATTTATTAACTTCTCCTGGCGAAAACGGTTTTATTGGAAAGTCCATAGGGCAAGGAGAGTCATTTCATAATATTGTTTTCATCCACCGAGTTCATAACTGGGCATGTTTGAAAAGTTTGCTCTAGATGTGTGGGGAACGCGTCAGCTTTACTTTTACTATTTCTGCACCATCTTCCATTTAAGTCTTTTATTGGTACGTTTCTAGTTGTCAGCTTTTTTAAACATTTGGTGGCTTTCCATAACCTATACTCATTATTATTAGTGTCATTTAAACTTATTAGAAAGCCGGACACCTCCTCGTTTTTCATTTCAATAATACGTTTTTTCAAGTGTTTTGTCGCTCGGTTATAATTTGTTTTATCATTTGCATTTCTACTTTGCTGCCACATCCTTCTTAACCTTCTTTTATTAGCTAAAAGTACTCTAATTTCTGCAGATATAAAACAATTGTTACGATAAGGTGGTACTAATTTTGGGGTAGACACAAAAGCGGCTTCATGTATTAATTTTGTAAAATTCTCTACTGCATTTTCAATTTCAACACCAGATTTTAAACATGTATTAAGCTGCATTTTCTCATCGATCCATCCTTGAAATGAACTCAAATCTGTTTTGGAAGAGAATATGTTTGTATTCTGAATCACTCTTTGCAGAGAAGTATTGCAGCAAACAATTACTGGAGTATAGTCAGAGCTTAGGTCATCATTATCGGTTATGTCAAAAAGCTGGCTTGGTAAACCTGAGTAAATAAAAAAGTCTAACAGGACTGGAATTTTGTTTTGGGTTTCAAACTTTAAGGAAGACTTATGTAACTAAAATGGCGGTGCCAGCGTGTGCTTTACCATCAGGATGATTAGCTTGCACAATATCATAATTTATAATTTTCAGAAATGTTTTACTCGTAAAATGAGTTTCAGATATCAATAGTATATCCAAGTAATTAGACTTAAGAAAAATTTGTGTGTTTGGAAGCACCATTTGCATTCCATGTTGCAATTCTTAAATTTATTTGCATAACTTACGCATTATTTGTGTCATCATTTCAAATATTTTGTTCATCATTCTTTCTAGTCTCTCCATAAATCTATTTTCTATACTTGGTGCACCCTTAACCGCTTGTGCATATGACGTTCCACCATGAACATTGAAATAATTATTGGCTTCATTGGAGTTTTTTAGGTTGTAAGGATTAATATCAGAGTATTGCTGATTTAAGAAGATATGGGGTCTTTTTGTTCGGTTTAAAATTTTTGAATTTGAAGAACGTTTTTTTAGTAAAAGTTCTTAATAAATTTTACATCCCTTATAATTATTCTCTAAGCAGTTCACACATTTTGGTTGAATATTAACGTCCTTGGTACACACAGCTGTTTGGTGATCTTGGTCACATTTTACGCATCGGAAGGGCTTTTTGCAGTATGATTTTGAATGTTCGAACTCTTGACAACGATGACACTGAACTAAATAATCAACTCTTCTCGGAGCCTCAATGCTTACAATTGCCCTATTAATGCTTCTAATATTGAAAATCTCTTTGTTGTTTTGATTTGGGTCCAAATCAACAAAAAACATTGAAAGTGGAAGTTTAGTAATTCTACTTTTTACATTAACAACTTCTCTTACTTGATGCCCTAATCGCAATAACTCAACCTTAATGTCTTTAATTGGTGTTGAATAGTGCAATCCTTTAACTACAACTCTATACGCTCGTTCTTGTTTTAATTGATATATATGAAAATTAATAGACTTTGCTTCTAAATACTTAATGACTTTTCTGTATGAATCTACATTTTTAATCATAAGTCTTATTTGGCTATCTTTCATAGATTTATAATTAAAATCTCAATTTGGTATTACACTACACATATCTTTTAACATGTTACTAATATGTGATACATTAGGTATAGAGATCCGAGGCGGCTTAGGAGATTTATCTCCACATCCTGTTATGACTTCTTCATTAGCATTATCATCAAATAATTGAAACTTGCTCTGCTTAGACGTGTCTGGCTTTTCACCCTAGTTAAACGTTTTATGCAAATGTATATTTGGTGACTTTCTTAAACGCCGCCTGTTGGAAGAGAATGTAGGTACTTCTTGCCAAACACCATCGCTATTTTTAACAACTGAGTTTTTAATTATTGTTTTTGTTTAAACTGCAATTGCAAAATAAATGCACATTAACATGCCTGATCACAACCACAGCTGAACAAAGACTGTAACTAAAATATGTTCGTACAAATATGTTGCATTTAACCCAAACAAATTAATTTTTATTTCGTCAGACCATAGCATGTTGTTCTACCTATTACGGTGCAGGTGTTTTTCCGTTTGTTGATAAATGATCCATTTTGAGGGCTCTTACCCATAAGACTAGCTTCCATAAGTTTTTTTTTTCTTTTTGTACGACTTGAAACAGGAAAACAAATTCATTTTTGAGGCTTTTTGATAACTTGAAGGGATTAATCTTTGAAGTACGAACTAAAAGTTTATCACAACTGACAGTTGTTCCACGCTTTCTTCCCATGGTCTGTGCAGTTTTCTTCACTGGACCTCATTAATTACTTTAGTTTTAGAGCACTTCATGGTCTGAACAATTTTCGCTATATAAGGATTACTCTTCCATCAAAAGACTTCAATACATCAAATTTTATGACATACTGAAAAAAATAAAGTGTCCCTATTATTTGTTTCAACAGTGAATATTTATTATCATTCTTTCCCTTTAACTTAAATTCTAATGTTGTTGCCACAAGTAACACTTAAGGCTGAGTTAGTGAAAACGTATCGTGTACTTGGGGATCAGCTGTGAAATTCTCTAACATAACCAAAGCAAGTTGCTGCTTACGTTTTCATTGTCACGTAGAAAGTCTACAGAATTTTGATTTTTACGTTGCAAATGTCAACTTTGGCATTACTTTAACAATAAACGGCTGACTGAACTGACTGCTGCGAAATGTTTGCTCCAACTAACATCTAAAGTTTGGCAATAGTGCAAAGTTTTACGTTGTATGTTGTTTTCACTAACTCAGCCTTTAAAAGCATTCGATAGTATTGATAGTTTTTTTGCAAACTATCGAATAAGCCGACTATCGATAGTTTTACAGCTTTAAAAAGTAGTTCATTATGTTTGAGCCTATAAGCTTTTTTATAGGCTAGTGCGAAAAATAAAACAAACTTATTTTTGCCTTATTCCAAAAAAGTACAACTTATTTACTTGCTTGCAAAAATTCAACAGTAACAAAATTAAAAATATTCTTCAAGAAATAAACTCGAAAGTGGAAAAAAAACTTCATTATTAAGATTATTAATAATTCAATTTTTCTGCACCGTTTTAATTATTAATATATTAACATTACAATTTTGCTTAGTATTTTTTTATTGTAAATTCTGTAAGGTACTCGTAGACAATAAAATGCCTAGAATAAATGGGTGCAACATGTGCGTGTTCGAACAAAAGAAACAAACACTAGAATATGTTCGCTGTTGATACAAAATTTATATTGGCGCTGCTGCTAGTACAGTGTTACAGCGAACACATTAAAATCGTCAGAAAAAATTAATTGAAATTCCACTTTTTTTAAGAACAAATTTTATTTGTATTACAGTAAATCATTAAAATCAAAAAATTCTCAGCACATATTTTATTTTTAATGTAATAATTAATAAAATTGCTTAAAATAACAGCTTACCAACGTCTAGGCATCGATTCCAAAAAATTTTGGATATACGACGAAGTATCTGCGCCCCATTTTGACTGTAAAACATTGAGAAGTTGTTTTTGTGATTTAATGGCGTATTTTCTGATATCTTGGTCAAAATAGGCCCATCAATTATCAATAGTAATTAAGTCTAGAGATTGTACTAGAACTGGGAAGCGGAATAAATCTGTTTTCCTTTACAATGCTTGTTGTATGGTTTGGGTTATTGCCCTGTTGAAAGCACCAGTTCCATAAAGACCTATTTTGTTCACTGATTGCATCAAATTATTTACGAATGGGTTCAAATATGTGAAACGATTCAATTTTTTTAGATAAAAACTTAAATGCCATCCCTAGCAACCCATGTTCAACGCCAAACGATATTATTTATTTCAGCAAAAGGTGTCCCAATCAAATATTGACATTAAGTATAAAATATTTTTACTGTTAGTGGCTCTTTTGAGTTGTTGTTGTTTTTGTATATTAAGTAGATAATTTATCTTAAGTAATTGTTATATTTTTAAGCTTTGATGTTAATTAATTAAAGTATTTAATAACTTTGCCAACTAGATTTGCTTTTCATTAGATACTGATATCTAATAAAAAGTAATTTTATAAAAAATTATAGCCTTGATCACCTCGACTGTCAGCAACTGTTTGAGTACGAATACTGTTAAAAAGTTGTGTTCTAAAAATACTTATGTCCCTAACTGTACACAATTTTACAAAATAACAGATTAAATCTTTAGTTTTTTATATAATTACATTGAAAAAATAACTAATGAATACCACAATGTCATACTTACAGAGGAAGAAGAGGTGCACCATTTCTCTTTAAATATCTAAGCATTCTGCTCTTTATTAGCTTATTCAAAAACTTTTTTTTTAACTCTTAGTAAAATTTATTTCACACTTGCTAAACCCTTTTGGGCTTTAAAATATTTAAAACGATTCACTTTTCAGCTTTTTTTCTTATTAATTTTTGTAAATTTCTGTTCATTTGTAAACTATTTTGCACTTTCAAATGTTGTTAATAAATCAAAATAATATTAAATATATACAGAAAAAATCATACCAGATGTATGCTACTCCTTGCTATGCTAATTTAAATTTGCAAAGTTAATAGTTGCAAATTCATATATTACTTTTAAAGTTTTTATGAAGTGCTAAAAAAATCTTGCAAATTTTTAAATCCTAAAAATCGTCAAAATTACGGCACAAATCGTTAATTTGTCTAAATGCTATTTTTGGAACTCAAAATCGTCAAGATGATGATAATGATATCTTTAAAACGGTTATAGTAAGAGTTTCCAAATGTGACCCAAATAACTTTGCGTTCAATACAAAGCATCAGTCAAAAAGTGGGCGAATTGTATAATAGTAGTATCTTCCTTACAAATTAAATATTGATTTTTGTATACCTAGACAATGGTTAGAGTTGAAGTTTCTAAATTTGGCAGTCAATACAAACCATCATTTAAAATAAAAATGGAGCTTTGCGTGTATAGAGAACGGTAACAGTTAAAGCTTTCTTTATCTAACGACATCAGTCAAAAAGCAGGTACAACATAAAGGCTCCGAGCAACGCGGAAGGGATTACTCTAGTATGTATATGTTTTGTTTTCAAGTAAAACTTATGCAATACAAAGGGGTTCACGTCAATAACTCGCGAACCAATGAATTTAAAAAAACCGCATATAGATAAAAACCTTGGTATTGACCTTTCGTTTAAGACTTTCAAAATAAAATCGTTCAGAAAACATAAATTACAATGCATTTTATAGACCTCTTTTATACACTAGGCGTCAAAATTCTACGCTCCACAAGATTTATTAAATTTAACTGTAAAAAAATGCATACTTCATTTCAATGTCACATAATTATTTATTGCCGACGTTTGTTTACTTTATAGTCAACGTGGACAATGCATTTTTTTTTTCTATTCGTTTATTTCAGAAAATGTAACGGGACTTTTCTTAAAAAAGGTTTTATTAGGAGCGTCATAAATTTGGATAAAAAATATTTTTACAAATAATAAAAAATACAAATAGTGAAGTTTGTCGATTTTTTTACGCGTTTTTCATAATGGTTAGAAAAGGGAAAGAAATAGACATAAGTGAAAGAAAAATAATTATTAAACTTTGGAAAGATGGTTAAAATTATCGTCAAATAGGAAGAACTGTAGGCATATCATGGACATCCGTAAGAACTGTAATTCAGAACTTCGAAAAACAGGAATTATTAAGTCTAAGCCAAGATCAGGACGTCCGAGGAAGCTGTCAGATAGAGAATCTCGAAGCGTTGTGGCCTTATAAAAAAACCAAAACAACGGCACTCCAGATAACGGTAGATGTGGAAGAAAAATTTAAGAAGACCATTAGTGCGTCTACAGCAAGAAGAGTGCTGAAAAAAGCTGGATTTCATGGGCGTGTAGCTCGTAAAAAGCCATATATTTCACTGGTTAATCGGCAAAAGCGAATTGCATTTGCAAATAAATATGTAAATATGCCGCCAGAGTTTTGAAAAAAATTACTTTTTTCTGACGAAAGCAAATTTTGCATTTTTGGCATTAAGGGACGACAATATATATGGAGGAAATTGGGTACAGCACTTAATAAAGAAAACCTATTGCCGACTGTCAAGCATGGTGCGGAGGAGTGATGATGTAGGGATGTATGGCAGCTGGAGGAGTAGGTAATTTTGAATTTATTGAGTCAACAACGGCCAAATTCAGTTACCTAAATATCCCGAAAAGGAATGTAAAGCAAAGTGCGGAGAAATTCTGTTGCTCATTCCATATACATATCTCGTTCAAATTGGCATATGTATGTTGTTCTGTTTACTTGTTATATGTTTTCTGTGTTGTTCAATTTATGAAATATATATTCATACATAGATATATGGTACATATGTATGTATGTATATATTGTATGAATATACATATTTTTTGCAGAATTGTTTCGTCAAAACTTGAATAAAACGTATTCAAAGGTAATATTAATGGAAAAATGGTTAAAAAATGTATAACGATGATAATATGATAACGATAATATTATGAATAGAAATATAATGATTTTTTTTAAATTTGGATTTACATCTACAATTGAAATTGAAATGGTAGTACCTGAGTGCATGGGTATGTGCTTTTAAATCATTTAATTATAGAAAACTATTTCCACCAAGCACCAACATCAGTTACTAACTAACCATCCTTCACTTTCAACAAAAAATAAAAGCTACTTTAAAAATTTTTTATCTTCCAAATCCAAGCAGGCTTAGAGTTTTCAAAAACAAATAGTAGGAATAGTTCTAATATCGAACGCAGATTCAAAAATACAGATGGTATGTCACAAATTTTGAACAAAATACAAATGCAAATCGTTTTCAAATTTAAAGATTTCTCTACAAATTTTGTTATTAAGCAAAACAGATGAGCTGGTGGGATTCCAAAATCAAATAACTTTATGGAAGAATATAAATCTCAGGAAGAAATGTTTCGGTGCCAAAAAGTTATATAACTCTTCATAAATTTACTATTAACCATATAACAAAATTTATATATAAAAAAATTGTGTGGTTCGTAGTCCATTTGTGATAACAAATACTTCTAAATTTGAATTAACTTTAAATGATGATCAGAAATTAATTCATTCTCTTCACTCAATTATCAAAATTTAATTTTAACATATTTGGAAGAATCGATAATGGATTAGCATTAGATGCGATTATCCTATGATGGCCCAGAAAATATGAATACAACTTTATGCATCTTATGTTGTTAAATTGGAATTAATCTTTTATAGTATAATTACATTTACTTTCATCAATTATAAACGAAACAGCTCTTATTGATGTGTTTATCCAAAAGATTGCTCTTATTATTATCATAGGTTATAATAGGTTTGTCCACAAGGTTTGCTTCTTACAGCTGCTTATGATTATGACTTACGAGGGCGGATTGACATTGAAGCTACCTAGCGCTAGATGACGGCACAAACACAAAAACATTTTCTTTCTTAGAAATTACGATCTGTCAAACGTCAGCTGTTAAAATTTTAGTCAAATTCATTGATTAGTTTATTTGTTGTAGTCGTTTGAAGTAAACAACTTTTATGTTTCTTGGAAAATGGAAAAAAGTGAATTTCGTGTAGTGATTAAACACTATTATTTGAAAGGCAAAACGGCGAAAGAGGCAAAAGAAAAGCTTGATAAACATTACGGCGAATCTGCTCCGTCAGATTATATGGTAAAGTATTGGATTGCTGAATTTAAATGGGGCCGAACAAGCACTGCAATAATACCATCAGCAGGAAGGCCAAAAGAGGTGGTTACTGAAGAAAATATCAAGAAAATTCTCGATATCGTTATGAATGATCGCCGGGTCAAAATACGTGAGATTGCTGAAATGGTAAACATATCATATGAACGTGTGTTCAACATTTTGCATGAACATTTGCATATGAAAAAGCTATCGGCAAGATGGGTGTAGCGTTTGCTCAGTGTTGAACAAAAACGAGTTCGACAGATCACTTCCTGCTGATTTTTGGCACAGATTAATAACTGTTGATGAAACGTGCGTCCAGCACTACACACCTGAAACAAAAAATCAATCGAAACAATAGGTGGAAGCTGGTGGAAGTGCTCCGAAGAAGGCGAAGACAGCGAAATCAGCTGGCAAGGTTATGGCCACTGCACTCGGAATATTGCTCATCGATTAACTTGAAAAGGGATCACAAATACAGGAGAGTATTATCGTGCATTATTGGATCAATTGGTTGATGCAATCAAGGAAAAACGATCACATTTAAACAAGAAAAAAGTTCTCTTTCTTCAAGACAACACACCGCTTCACACAGCATTAAATACGATGCTAAAACTACGAGAAATCCACTTCGAATTGGTTGACCATCCACCTCATAGTCCAGATTTAGCCCCTAGTGACTTTTTCCTGTTTCCAAACTTGAAAAAATGGCTCGCAGGAAAAAGATTCATCTCAAACGAAGAAGTGATTACCGAAACTAATGCGTATTTTGAGGAGTTCCCAAAATCGTATTATTCAGATGATAAAAAAAGTTAGAAAATCGTCTTACTAAGTATATTGAGCTAAAAGGAGAGTATGTTGAGAAATGAATTGAACCTTTAATAATCGTACGGCTGTTTTTGTAATACATATCATATTATTTTATATTCAAAATTATCATAAACTATTTTACACAGTGTATTATGGGTAAGTTAACACATTTCAAATTTATCTCTCTCTTTGTTGGCCATTAATTAGTTAAATTAATACTTTCGAGGTTTTAATGCCTTTATTTTGCACAACACTGTATACGTTTCGATGTATATGTTTCGATTTTTTTTCCTTTTCCAAAGAAAATAATTTACAATTCGGATGTATTTTGAGAAACATGGCTATATTTATAAATTCATTTAAAAGGCAATATAATTTAGTAATCAGTTTTTCAAGAAAACTTTTCGCAATTAAAATTATAAAAAATATTATTTATAAATAAATATAATAATATTTAAAGCGAGAAAAAAACATATTTTAATTTCTGACATTTATTTATACATATAGATATGTATGTATATTTTTGTAAAAATTGAATTTTACATACATATTTTGTTTATGAATTTATTTACTGTCCCACCACATATTTACGTTGTGTCATAAAATTTATGTTGTCCTAGGTCTCCATACCTTAATGGAATATCCTAAGTCGAAATTACACAAACGCATTCATTTGATGAACAGTAATTGTATATGTGCGCGCAAATGTATATCATTTTGTTTCTTTGCGACTTGTGGGAGATTTCTTTTTATTTCCACCCCATTGCTATCCAAGAAACAAAATAGGGTCACGACATATTTTATCATCTTTTCATTTTGTTTTTTTTATTCCCTTTTTAACCTCACTAACTGAATTTATGTTGATACTTTTGGTGATGATGATATTTTTCTACTGTTTTACTTCTATTTTCAAAGCTGTTTCTCATCTATTTGCTTGGTTAGTGTTTATACCACTTGTTTGAAATAGTTATCATTTTTCTAACATTTATATGACCTTTTTTGTGAGTGTGTGTGAAATGTATATGTGTGTATATAAAATTATTTGAAATTTAAGTGTCGATTATTCCTGTTATTCTTCTCTTCCCATCCTCGAGCAACCCGAATGGCATAATTTACAGCCATACAATTACAGACAATCCGACGAATAATATGTATGTAACGCACACATTTTTCATTTTTTGTTTTCTCATCATCATGTATATACACATGTATTTGTAAGTCATTCTTTATCTTTCGTTCTTTTATTTATTCAAAATCACACACACACACTCAAATGGAGGAAGATGTGCCCTAGGGTGCTTTCTTAGCTCTCTCATGAGAGAGAGAAATTAAGCATCACACTCTTCTTGCTTTTCTTTTTGTTAAGATTTTTGTTTTTATTTAATCTCAAATCTTCCTGATGGTTGCATTTTGAGGATGTGCTCCAATTTTTAACAACACGAATAAATAAAATTCTATTAAATTTGAGCGACGCAAAGTCACAGAATTTAACATTGAATAGGAATAGATCTTTAAATGCTGAATTCATAATTCCATTTCATTATAATAAAATTATGAAAAGGATTTCAAAAGTAAAATAACTTATATGTATACAATTTTCCTTCTTGTGCGATATATTTTTCTCAGGATACCTCTGTTATTATGAAGAATTCTTTGGATACTTCAAATTTCCATCAACCGCGGACACCATCTACTTTTTGTTGGTATATCTCTTAAAACCGAGCTATTTCTTAATATTCTTTTATATAGAAAATAATACAAAGAAAGATAAATGTGACTTATAAAGTGGATGATGGAGAAATTTAAACTTTCATTCATTGATTTCGGACATCGTAATAGAGGGAGTGTTTAGTCAAAAGCCGTCTTTTTATCTTTAATTTCATCACTTAAACAACGCACCAATTTATCTTAATGCTCGCGATTAATTGTTTTTTCATTTTGAAGATATACGATAAAAATTATTCCCCAAAAAAAAGACGCTCTGAAATCGTCTAAAGATGGACTGTACTTGCCTTTGTTGGTTACGAATCCAGTTCACTGCTTTGACTGAATTTTTCTTTTTTCGGAGTGAAGTGATGTATCCATGTCTCATCTATGATAATGATTCGACACAAAATCTTTGCGGTAAAACATTACCAAACACAGTTTTTTTTCTATTGCAAGCAAACACGGCATCTTGCGATTTCTTATCTTCCAGTTTTTGTCAATATGCATCTATAGTACTTTTTGAAATGTTTATAATTTAATCATTCAGTTCCATTTAGTGGATTTTATAGCTACGACTATCGTCTTAACAGACTGTACGGCCTTATTTATGCTCTGCCACCCAGTATTTTGTAGAAAACCATACTCCCCTAAAGTGGAATTTGGCTCGGCTTTGGGTGAACTGAGGCTTTTCAAATGAAGGTTATGGTTACAAATGCAATGAGATCTATTATTTTTGATGGCGTAAAAATAAAATTGTAAATAACTAAACAACATTCCTTGTTCGCTGCCATAGGTCAAAAATAAAAATAATTAAGCATTGTTTTCACATTCTTACTCGTTATAAATGGCTACAAAAGCAATGTGTAAGAGTCGAAAATATAGAACAACATAAAAAAGTATAAAACCCCATAAAGCTTTTTCGTTTTTATATGAATCAAAATGTGTATTGAAAAGGAGAGAGTTTCCTTAGCTTGTCAAAAATTAAAAAAAAGAATGATTTTTATCAGTGCCAAACAGTGTTGCCAGAAGCTTCAGGAAGAAAATCATCATTTGGGGAAAGAAAAATCATATATTGAAATCAAAAATCATCATTTCTTAATTCAAGCATTTTGTTACAAAAACATAAAATAATTTTATAAAAACAAAGAAGCGCATGTTTTATTATATAAGTAGACTAACAAGGCTTGTAAATTTAATTTTATAACCAAAATTCTGGCTGTGTGAGGAATGTGTTTCGAATAGAAAAATATTCTTCTGCGTCGAAGCGCATTTTTGGCTCACTGGATACGTCAACAAACAAAATTACCGAATTTGGTGTGAAGTGAACAGTTCAGTTTGGTGGGGTTTGTGGGCTGACGGTATCATCAGTAAATGGTACAAGGTATCGTGCGGTTAATACCGGATTTTTTTCTAAAATAAAAGAATTGGACTTGGTTGACATGTGGTTTCACCAAGATGGTGCCTCATGTCACACGTACGCGACACTATTTGCCCATTGCAAGTTTGGTGAGCAGTTTTGAAGCAGTTGATTAGCCGCCAATAGACTAGACTATCGTGTACAGACATATTAACCAAAATTTCAGCCCTGTAAGACAACATTACAGCCACCATTGGTAAGATACCGGCATGTAGTGTATAGAAAAGATGGGACTTGGCGTAGCCTCAGGCAACATATACATGAAATAACTTTTAAGAAGAAAATGGCATAAATTTACTTATAACCCCGAACAAAATACTTTATACAATTTTGCAAATTTTCTGTGTTTAAAATGTAAAAATATAATTTGCTTTCATATAAATTGAACTTTGGGAATATTCGGCCAACGTTTTCAAGCGAAATAGGAAAACTCATTAAATTTTGGACAAATTTTGAAAGGGTCAAAAGACAAAAACTCTTATTAAACAAAATCAATAAAATCACATCAAAATCAAAGAGTCTTCATATTAAAAATCATTTATTTTATGGTTTTTGCACTGTTTTCATCTAAAGAAGTTTAATTGAAAGTAATTAAATAGTATGTATGAACATACAAAACTATTTATTTGTTTGACACCAAATTATTTCCTTTTAAAAACTTTTGATTTTTTATTTAAACTTTTTTTAAAAAAATATTTTGTCGAACTAAAAACATCATTTTTAAATTCAAATTGATATTAAAAATCATCAAATCATATTTTCGCCAAAAAATCATCATAAATATGATAAAATCGTCATTCTGGCAACGCTGCTGCCAAAGAATTCACATAATTTTACTCGGTTTAAAAACGAGTAAAGAAACCTTGTCTTAAATAAATCGATCTGGCCTTTATTCTAATAAATGATTAAAAAACAATAAAAGGACAATGTTCGTATAAAAATTGAAGTCTTTTTTTAATTTAAATCAAATTACATACATTTTAATGTTTGCCGCTGTGGTATGGTAGGTAAGACACCCGTGGTAGGCACCAACCAGAAGGTCGTCGGTTCAATACCAGGCTATAGACCATCTAAATAAAAAGACAAAAGTTTTTCGACAGCAGTATTACTTCATAATATTAACTAGTAAACTGGTTATGAGTATAAATACTATTAAAAACTTCTCTAAATGCATTTGCCGTTCGGAGCCGTCGTTAAACTGTAGGTCCCTTTCAATGAGTTTAAAAATAGAATCGGGTGCAGCTGATTGACTAAGAGAAATCCCCATGTTCCTTCATTGAATGTTATGGGAATTAATAATAATAAACATACATTTTAATATATTTAAGTTTTCTGCCACACATATGAAGAAAACTGGTCGGATGAATTAAGAAAAATTTTTAGCCAAACAATAGTCAACAATATATAAAAACAAATATTTTTGTAAATTACAAAAATAGCGATCACAATATTTTTAATTTGCGCAAAAATAGAGTCAGCACCATTTATGAAAATATGGGTTTCATAGTTTTTATTCATTTAAAGATTTTGTTTTTTATAACGTAACAAAGTGAAACAAAAAATTTTTGGAATGAAAATAAAGAGTTAATATATTTCTGAAAATTGAATTACCTCGAATGTTTTTCTTTTTATATAAAAATATTTTACAATACTTTGTTCGGCAGCTCTACAATTTTATACCATATGTTTTGCAAAAAAAAATAAGACAAAAAACAGTTGATTCTTATGTTTAAATACCAATTCGAACTTAGTTTCGAATAATACCAAAACGAGTGATTTGTCAAATAAGCATTTATTCGGTTTTAAAAATTTCTCGTTTTGCAAATCGATTCGGCTTACAGAACAGATCCGATTATTATTTTATATTGTATTTATTAGTGACCAAGTGACACTCGCTGCGCTATATGCTACAGACCAAAGCATATCTTTGTTGTCGAGAAAATTTTCTAAATTCCTAAATAGAAGTATGAATGAAGTAGAAATGCCTGGCAAATGATAAAACGTTTCTGATAGGCAATATCGAGTTCAACAAGAATGTATTTTTGACATTTTCGAAACACCCCCAAAATCTTGAGTTACGGTAAAAAACCGCTTATTCATACTATTATGTCAGTTAAGAAGTTTTTAGTTCCTTTAAAAAAAAAAAAAATTTTATTTTTAGTGGAGTTATTATCACTCCTTTATTGGCATCAAAATTATAACTAAGCTTAAAATTAAAATACAACATTATTTATTAAACTAAATTTCAATTATTATGATATCACCTGTTTACTTTTAAAAATTGCTAAGCATAGTGTCAATAATATTTTTGGGAACGGAAATTGAATGCTTTTGTTTAAACTTTAATTTAAATATTTTTTGTTTTAACACGCACTTACTGTGGTGGACATTGGGTTATCACATTTCATATATGACGCATTAAAAAGTATATTTTTTCTAGGCATCAAAATTGAATAAATTATTTTTTACCTGTAATATTTTGTTTAAATGTTGTTGTTCTCACTGGAGAGCACAAACTACTTGAAATATTATTGTATCAAATTTGCTTATTATCCTCAATAATAGGATAGATTGTAAATAAAGTTTGTTAAAAAAAGTGTGCATGTATTGTCTATGGTGTACTCACTATGTGCCATAACTTCTTTTTATATAATTTTTTTGGCAGTTTTAATTTGTATGTTTAATTTATTAAAAAAAAATATATAATATGCACTGAATAGCAATTTGGCACATATTATAATTTTCGATATTCTTCACTAATTTTTAGTTTAAAACTTTAAATTGATAAATTTTGTGAATGTTTAATTTGTAAAGTTTTAATAAAAAACATAAAGAAATAAATATAAATGCGTGAAGCTATTCATCAAATAGGCTCGAAAGAACTCATCGCTTAAGACTTTGGTACCCCATTAAACTACTACTTCGAAAAAATGGTGTCCAACGTATTAGTACATATTCAAGCTCATGGGACATACAAAGGTATTACACAGTCCGCTAGACCTTGAAAAACAACTCGTAAAAAGGACTCCACTATTTATAGAGCCTCAGAGCTGCTTTTAATCTTCAACTAAAATTGAAAAGGATTTTTCAATGAAATTTGTTATTGACAACTCCTCGCAAACAACTAGAAGAAGGAAAAATGAAAAAAAAAATGGATTCGTTGTACAATATAACGCACACGTATCAAGAAAGAACTTGAAGTCCCAAATTTTGTTTTGCTTAAGCATACGGTAAGGCAACTACTCTTGGAAAAATGTTCTCTGGAGTGACAAATCAAAATTATTTCTATTTGGATCTGATGGAATATGTTATTTATGGCTTCAAGTAAGCAATGCAACCTCAGATACTCATCAATGATAGTAAAGCGTGGTGCCGGAAATGTGAGTGCTTGGGTCGCATTTTCTGGGCACGGTGTTGGTCCTATAATCAAAATAGCTTCGCAAATGGATCTGTTAGCTTAGAAAAAAGTACTTTTGAACACAATGACACAATTTTCAGAGGACATATAATGCCACTTAAATGGTATTTTATACATAATATTTATCCAAGACCCATTTCACGTAGAGCAAAATAGAAACGAAATTTTGAATTGGTCAGCTACATCACCAGATCTCAGTCTGTAATGAACATATGAAATGATGTAAAGCAACACTTATTGTTGTTAAACTTAAAATATTTGTGATTTCTGGACAAAATGGTTAGCGATATTAAAGGAACGTTGTGTGGAACTTATGGACAGTATACAAAGGAGATGTGAAGAAGTTATTAAGAAAAAGGGTTATTCTACAAATTACTTAGTTTTAAGTAAATTAAATAAGTAGTTTTTTTTCAATTTTTTTTTTTTTTTTATTTGTGTGTAATTACTGTCTAGTAATAATTTTTAGTTTTGCTCTGTTTTAACAAAAATAAAGGAATTGAAACCAACAAAACTAAAGTAAACTAATCCTACGTATTTCTTGGATAACGAGCAGGAATGGATATAAGATATAATAAATAGTACTTACTTTCAGAAAAAAGTGTACTTTTTCAGTCCGATTGTACCATATTTTTATTTTTATTTTTTTTTATTTATTTTATGTTAAAATTTTAACTTAATATACATACATATGTACATATGTGTGTAAAAAACTATACAAAAAGACACTGAAAGTTTATTTGTGCCTATGTAAATAAGATTAGCAATTTATAATTTCTTAATAGTAGTAGGACGAATTAGATGACTACAGCAAATCCTTCATTTAGATTAGATTGGAGATAGTCGAAGCAGTCTCTTCCTCTCTTTGGCTTTTATTATATGTATATTGATACGAATGTAAATAGAATTTTTGAAATAGTGCTATTATAATTTCGTCTTACAAATAGTGCTAAAAAATACAATTGTACAAACTTTCGCATCCTTGACCACGTGTTAGAACATAGAAATGGTAAATAATAAATACGTAAAGTACACATGCATAATGTGCTAATTTAATGCCAAGTACGGTTGAGAGCCAATGTTATTCACAACATTTTCTCACCCTCTTAATTTTTTTATTCAAAATTTTCACGATCCAACACTCTTAAAAATTGTATATACATTTATTTGATATATCTTCGAATTACTAATTTTTAATGTTTTTTAAATGGATGCATAAATTAAAATAATTTTTAAGACAATTGAAATAGCATCGTTTCATTACCAAAAATTCTATACTGATGTATTTTAAATACTTCCGTTGAGTTTCTGTGTTGAATATATTGTAAAGCATAGTTGAATGAGTATTAAGGTTTAGGCGTGTTTCTCAAATAGAAGCGTCTGTAGCTTAGTAAAAATCGTTGGCAATATTGCAGCTAATGTGTAAGGTAAGATTCTCCAGAAAAATTTTAAGAAATTTGGCTAAAATATTAAATTAAAATCGATTCTCTTCTAACTGGACAACGATCCTGAATACACATTATGCATTGCAAAGTAATTTATAAAAAAATAAAAACCAAATATGGAAATATTTGTCTCGGCTATTTTTGAACACTTTTGAAAAAATGTCACCAGTTATGACAACTAATATATCTTGAAACAGTAGAGAGATTAGCTTCCAAACAGTCGTGCAGGTTCATTAAGCAAGGATTCCTTAAAAAACAACAGGCCAGTTGTTCATTAGTACACTAAAACGATTTCGAGGTGTCATTAGAAATAAAAGGGGTATACAAACACTAAATTATATACATAAGTATATACATAATTAAAATAAATGTTAGATACTAGAATGCAACTGATTGTGTTGGCCGCTAAGTACACTAGTTCCAATGAAAAGGTGAAGAGAATTCGGGGTTTTTTAAATAATGTTACGCTAGTAGTAATCATGGAAAGGGGGTATAGAAGCCAAGAACGGTACCATCTGGGTTCTCTAGCCTTGGTGTATTGAAATTTGGGGAACAGGTGTGTTGACTGTAAAGGGCTTGTTACAGCGCACATGTTTTTTTTGTACTCAAACTTACAAGATCTCCGCCTATTTCATGCTCGTGCGTATAGTTTATAGTTTATCTAGTTGACAACTAGATTAGGCTATCAAAGACTATCATTACAGTAATGACACCCAATGTGGTAGAAAGAGTAGCAGAAATATGTATATTACATATGCTATATATCAAATTTGCCTTTATAGTTCGAGTTAATAAACTAAAGTGAACTTTAAAGTCACATTTAAATTCTTTTCGTTAACACATTCCACCTGTAAAATAAGGTCAATATTTTTAAAAGTATGCCATTGCCACAGCAAATACCTATTATTTTTTACATATTAAATATGATATTGGCAACGATTCAAAGCGAACAATAAAAATAAACTTATCAAACGAAGAACATTCGGGAAGAATCTAAACGGAAATTCATTTATTATTTCATGAAATGATTTCAATATGTGTTGGAAATATATCAGCAGGAACTACATATTTGTACCTTTTGTATTATTCTTGTCAAAGCCCTAAATCAATGTGTATGTAGATTTATAGAATAGTAAGTAACTTTTTGTAAAAATTAAAATTTACTCTTAATCTCTTAATTTAGCCAAAGCTCTGCTTAAATATTTCAATTTTTAAAATTTTAAAACTTTTAATTTCCATATGGACCTACCTTTAAAAGGTAAAGATAGGATAATCTTTTTTTACTTGAAAAACAATTTATCTGTCTAATAATATCCTACCTCAAGCTTACAGCAAGTTGTAATAATGGCCATAAGGCTTTTTATTTGAACACTATTATATTTTTGCATATTTAATGTTATAATTATATTGGTTTTTTTCATGTAAAATGATTAGTATACTAATTACTATTTTATATAAACAATTGAGTGTGCAATTTCAAAAAGGGTACATCTTGCACAATTTTGCAAATGCATATTTTCGTTTCAATGAGTCCCAAATTATTGTTTAAACAAAGAGCACAAAAATTGGAATGCAGTACCGCTTTTTTGTTTAACGCGCAAAGCCATTATTTTTTCTTATCTAGTTTATAAAGACAAAGTACCTATTAATTATTGCAGATATTGTAGAACTCAAGCAATATATATCGACAGAATTTACAGAATTTTATGACGAAATACTGCAATGGTCAATTACAAACGAAGAAGATCTTCCTGAAGAAGATTTTTGCCTTTAATTTTCTCATACCTAAAATAAAATCTTCTGCAAATTAATATGGTTTTCTTCGTTAAGTTTTGTATACTCGATAAACTTCGAAAAGGGCATATCTAATTCATTCTAAATATATAAACAAACATATATAACAAAGTCAATATCCAAATATTCCTGTAATTTCCGGTTAAAAATTAGCCCCAAAATATTTTTTTGAAATTTTATACATCATTTCCTATTCGGAGATGTGCCCTTTTCGAAATTGCACATTCAATTAAATTCTTAGCAAATATTTAGATCTATACAAAAATAATAGAGTTCAATGTTTTGTTGTATAGTAAATTAAATAAATAAATAAAAAGTTAAGGTCGACTATAATCAAATAGACAAAGCCGTACAATAATTAAAGCAGTTTAACCTTCATAATCAGCTTTAAACTGATTTACATTTTCAACCACGGTTTTGCGTGACAATACACCCATCTTTGTTATAGCGATTTGTAATTCATGTGGTAGTATTTTTAATTATTCTAGCTATTTCGGCTGAATCAGCCGAAGAATTAGTACCACCTTCCGACTGTAACAATTATTATCTTGAAATGACTATAAATTTGTGATTAGCTGCATCTGAACGGACACTGTAGTGAATATTTTAAATAGCAAGCTAAGGAAATAAAAAAATAGTAACATAAAAAAAATTTAATTTGAAATAAAAAAAAACTTAACTGAAATTAACAAATTTTATTTGAAATGAAAAAAATAATAATTTGAAGTGAAAAACTTAATTTGTTCAGAACAAAACTTAATTTGTTAAAAAAAATTGTTTTTACTTGCAAAAATTTAATTTGTATCGAAAAATCGGTAATTTAAGAGTAAAAGCCTATATATATATATATATGTATATAGCCTATATATATATATATATATATATATATATATATATAATTTTGCTGGACATGATACGCTTACTACCGCACTTAGACTTGCAACAGCTACATGTTCTTCGTTTCCTAACAGATGATACTTTTGATACACCGCTCGCAGATGCTGCACAATGAAACCAATGTACCAATTTCATTGAAAGTAAATATTGATGTGTATAGAGGAACTTTATTGATGCATATCAGTTTTCATACAACAAACCCTTTTTCTAATTCAAAAGCTGAGAAAAAGTCTTCAGAAGTGATATTCTAAATGCTCGATTCAGTGAGATTCAAGACGACCTGCTCCACCTAAATATATTCAGGCTGTAAATTTTTTAATTTTCAAAGATATTGTAAGACACTCCACACATATCTTAATTTGGAATAGATTTTTTAAACCATATTTTGAATGTTTTTAGGGCTTCTACTCTCTTAAAAGACAAAGATTTGGTAAAGCCATCAATAGTTACATCTCCGTAACAGTTGTAATACATTGGAAGATTTACTTCCCAGTGAACCCGAATATCTGGAAAAATAGCGAACTTATCACTTTTTTGTCTTTGCAATATATCATAGCCTTTGAAAAAATAAATTGTGTTGACTACGGATACACGGTCATGATATTCTCGCCCAAAGTTCTTTAGACAACGTGTAAAAGATAAACTCAATTTCATTCTATTTTTACTCCACACATCACTGATTGATGCATCATCTTCTTAATTTTCTGTAGACATATGTCGCTTTGATTCACGATTTTCACCCAAAGCCCTACAAATTCAAATATCGGAGCTACAGGGTACAATTGATGTGATTAAATAGCTTATTGAAATTAGAGAATTAGAACTCAATATAATCCTAAAAATATATGTTTTATATTATAAAAGCTTTAAGAATAAGATTCGTAAGTTTTTTACCTAACAATACGATTAAAGTATCTGCTACTCGTATTTGTGTGAAAAAAATTATCATTTATTTTCTTTCTATTCTCAATTTATGGTCTTTTTTCATTTAAAAACGATGTGGTTCTCTTTTGATGAACCATAGTGTATGTTCGTTAATCTTATCATTGAATTAAAAATTAAATTTTTTTTTTTTAATATACTTTCTTTTAAGCTTTTATTTGCATTTTTTTAATTATTCCGTTCCATCATTTTTAAAAATATACATATCGAATTAAAACCGCAAGAAAAACGTAAGCGTCATGATTATCGATTTTTGTTTTTTGATAAAAATTATCGATTTTTGTTTTTTGATAAAAATCGATAATATTCGATCATTCCCACCAGCATATAAGATTGTATAGCTGTAAAATATACCTTTACGATTTTTGAGCAATAAAAAAAATTCTTATGTACTACACTAGAACAAAAATTATATAAAAAACCTTCTCTTGTAAAAATTGTTTTTTGTCGTTTCGGCCTTTTCGACGGTTATGGATCGATATTATGTAATTTCAAGTTTTGTTTAAACATCTCTAAAGCAGAATTTAACAAATACATATTAATAAATATAAAGATAGTCTTAAATGCCACACCTTATCAAACAACTTCGTGAACAATACACAATATTAGTTCGTGGTATCGAGGCACGCCGGGTTTCAGCTACGTTTTTAAAGCAAATGCAATCTTATTAGAAGTAGTATAAATATCCATCACGTACACGATTAAGAAAAAAATACTTTGTCCTTAATTACTGTAAAATCTATTACGTCCATTAAAACATAAATCTGCTTTAAATTCGAAGTTGTAAAAACAACATATTGTTGTTACCCTTGGCTCACTCATACAGATATAAATATCTATGCATGAACTACCAGATGACAGAACTATACATAAACAGAAAGAACATTTTTCTCTCTAAGCCTGACCTCATTTTAAAAAGAGATAAAGTATATGGTGAAACTAAATACAATCACCTTCACAATCACAGTTACAACAATATTACCACAATTTAAGTTTTAGCACATGTGAATTTATGTATGTATAGTCGATTAAATGAACAAACTAAAATTGAATGCATTTGTGCGAATTGTTGTGTTCATAATACATATTAACAAAGCTTACTTTTTAACTGATTTTCTAGGAAAATGTTATTAAAGACAAATTCAGTTGAAACTATGTACTTATAAAGCATTCAAAGAACAAAAAGAAAGTAAATCTCAAACGTCAACAAAAGTTTTCACTTTGTTCTTTCTACTTTTTTTTTAACAAAGAAGAACACATTTGGCATGTGAAATCATGGTCAATTTTGGTCAATATTCAGACACTAGTGTATGAACATTCATAAAAACATATGTTCGTCACATTTCTTTTTCCGAATTCATACAGAATTGTTTTCTTTGTTTTTGTTTTAGATTTTTATACTTGTGCAAAAGATACAGACTATAAATAGTAGAAAAAATACTCGAACTGACATACAATAAGACATGCACACTTGTTATCAAAAGATACTGAGATAAATTAGAATCAAATCATTTGGGAAGACAAATATTCTGATAAATAAAGTTTTTCCTGAGCTTAAAATGAATTTCAAATGCATTCTTTAGTTTATAAGGTATTCTGCACACAGATCGTCCAATAAATTGGCAGCACAATAGAAAACTAGATTTACGATTTGCTTAATATCTGATTGATAAGTAAAAAAAAACTTAAAACTCGTGTTAGCCCAAATGCAACTAAAAATATTACAATTCAAGTGATTGAAGTTTTACTGGAATTCAATTTTATTTTCAATAATATATTCAACTAAAAAATGTTAACGATATTTTAACAACCTGTATGTCAAATATACTAAATACATCATATAATGGAAGTCTACATACGACAATACTCAGTTAAGAAATTACGAAAAAATTTAATAAGCGCCGACCTTCGTTTTCTCCAAACACTTGCAGGACCATCTCTTCCGAAAACGTAAAATTTACACTTGTTAGTGAAAATAACACGCAAGGTCATCAATTGGCGTAATTTCTACGTTTTCTTTCGGTTCACTTCGCTTATCAAAGGTTTTTCCCGTGCAGATCGTGAATCTGGCAGTACATGCCAGTGAGCATGCCAGTGAGCAGGTACTGCTACTCTCTCAAATACACTAAATATTGATTTTATGCCGCCTTTCGCACAATCGTCGTCTGCATCCGTTCATAAAGTTTATACAACTTCTTGGTTTACTCTCTTAAAATCCAATGATGTTGTAATTTTTGATTATTGTCTGCACCGAAGACTCACACAAAGCAAATTTTTCAGCCACTGTAAAAACAAAAAATGATTTTTTTGTTTCCCATCTGCTTCACATAATTGTGGAGAAATTTCTTTTCTCTTTGTCATTTTTTGCAAAAATTTTTAAAATAAACCAAATTTTATTATTATCACATTAAGTGTCATAATGTTACTAGGATTTAAAAGAAAAATCAACCACTCATAATCACAAATATAGACTTCCGTTAATTTTTTTATGGGTAAGTATGTATTTAAGCATGTATAGGCAATCGGTTGTCAATAGTGTACTAATTTCTTTTGCATAATTTACTAGAGTTGTATTTGCAATATGGTAAAATAGTATTTATGAAATAATTTATTGAATTTTAAATAATTGCCTAAAATAGGTATCGTTTGTAGAATTTTGTTACATGGTGTACATATATTCCTCAATACAATAAAGGTTTCGAGTAAAAACGAGAACTTAAAGATAATTGAATGTTATATGTGCATATATAGCTAACGAATATTTCAGAGTCTGAAATCAACTACGCATATTTGTGGGTCCTCAAAATAGGAAAAAATGGAATGAGTGGGCTGCCTAGATCTGCAATTATTGTTTTTCTAGAATTCGTAGGAAATTAAAAAACTTGCGAAACTATTTTTGCTAATTTACTGAAGAAGTTTGAAAGAATGTGTGTAATTATATATGTCCCTAAAACTCAATTTTTTTACATTCCCATTTTTTGCTAGAAACCTTGCAAATGTAGTATTTGCCGTTAAATATAATGGAAACACATAATTTATGTTTTGTGTAAAGAGTTGTTTGACAATATCAAATGTGAGAAAAATTCGTCTTTGATAGAAATATATTGTTACAAATATCAGGTTGGGCACCCCTGCGTTTAGTACATCGCTAAAATAAATAAACAAAAGCTGCAGGAACAACTATACTTGCTGTTTATAAATAATCAGAATCGACAACAACAAACATAAGCAGAGATAAGCTAAATCAATATAACACAGCAACAACAAAAAATAACAACAAGGAAAACAAGTAACAGACAATAACAAGCAACAACAAACACTAAGAGTTGAAAGAAGTAGATGTTTACATTAGCATGGCTACAAAAGAAATTAAAAGAAATAAATGGAATCTACGTAAAATATCATGAGGTTCAATAGCTTTCGAAGAGTTGTTTTCTCAGCCATATAAAAAGCACATCGGTGCGAACAACAGTTAGTTTATTTGTAGTAAAGTAAAGTGAATCGTAAAGTAAAATCCAGTTTAGTTGGAGCTAACCCAGTAAGGAGAGTTAAGTGTGTATAACCTCTAATTGAAAAGGTTGTGATCGAACCGAAGTTATATCTACGATCGGGTTGGAAGTTCTTTAGGTAGAAAGATCTGTCGAGTAATTGCTGTTGCGTATAAAGTTGTAAACACAAAGTGTAGTTAAGAATAAAAATTGTTTTTGCTTCTAAAAAGGTTACAAGCAGTGGTCAATGTTGAATAAAGAACTTTTAATTAAAACTAAACACAAGATTTATTTTATTTTAACTACAATCTACGAACTCATAAATACACTTTTTTAAAAAGGTAAAAACGTAACAATGTATGTATAAAATTCTGTTAATCAGTTTACATATTGGAAATAGTTAAGTACTTACAACTTCATCAGCAATAAAATGCTTTTTGCAAAAATTAAACAAATTCAGTTCAAAACAAATATGTATATATATATATATATATATATATATATATATATATATATATATATATATATATATATATATATATATATATATATATATTAAAATATAAAAGTTCAAAAAGTTCCCGGAATAACCCCCGTGTGGTGGTCACAGCGTTCCGATTTATGTTTTTCTTTTTTTTTTTTTGTTAAGTTGGTACATCTGTTGTTGATATTCCCGCAAAATATTAGCGTCATAGCTTGAGATTTGCTACTTAGCCAAGAGTACATCTATTTCTATGTGCGTTGGCGATTTTTTAAAATTTTTGCAATGGATTTAAATTTGCAACAACGAACTTGTATTAAATTTTGCGTAAAAAAATTTTATGGTGCGTGAACGAAAAGTGTATTGGCAACGATGCTCTAAAGAAAAAAGTCGTTTGACAGTGGAACTAGCGGTTCAAAAGTGCCCGTGAGTCAATCGAAGATGATGAACGCAGTGCCAGATCATCAACATCGAAAATAGACGAAAACATTGATAAAGTAAAAGAAGTGTTGGTTAGTAACCGGAAATTAACCATCAGAGAGATAACGGAGGACTTGAACATTGCTAAAAGAAAGTAAAGGTCACCACCAATTAGCAAGGGTATTCATGACTACACAATAATTTGGAGGGGGTTACAGTGAATTAATCATCTACTTAGCTTGAAAAATCAACTTGAATTATGAAACTGAAACAAAGCAATGGATGCTTTTTGACAAGCCAATATGCTACCTAGACGTGCGATGAAAGAAAAGAAAATATTTCAATGTTTTTCATGTACTCATCAGTCACTTTTGTTTCCATTATTTTTACCTTGGATAACATAATTTTTAATAAATCTTTAATCTTATATGTATTTAAGCCAAGCGCAAGTCCACAGCATTGGCGTAAAATATTTCTACTTACAGTCTGGGATTCTGGATATGGTTTAAGGCGTCAACGTGTTCCACCCTTATCACAAAGTTGATTGTTAATAATAAGGTGGTTCTATCCTGTTGAACTGGAATGTAACTACAGCTCCTCTGGGAGCATACAGACCCACCAAGCCGAATAGTGTGAAAACAAACGATGGTGAATTTCAGACGTATCTAATGGGTACCAAGAGCTATAAGAATCAGCGGGCTGTTCATACTTGAAGCCCAAACCTGATCAGTGAGTGAAGTAAGGTCATCAAGTATAAAATGTCTTATAGCTGCCTAATAGAAGGAAAGAAAAGCAGCCGCTATCAGACAGGAAATTTTAGTTCTTAGTATACTGATCGCCATGAACCACTCTGGTATGTGAGGCTCTTTGGAAGTCTACTGGACGAAAAAATAGCCATAAGAACCGTACAGGCAGTGTATAATTGTCGTTTCTGCTTAATTGCGTCCTGGATTAAATTAGAAGCAACAGTGCAAAGAAGTGGCATAACGTAAGAACTGCAGAACAGACTTCGGGACCTCGATTATATCGACGATATTTTTTATCTGAATTAAAACGAAATTTTGGAAAATATTGAAAACATTTTATAAACGCATTCTTTCTGCCACCACTGTATATACTTATTTCCTTCATTGATATCAACGTTTTGC
This sequence comes from Wohlfahrtia magnifica, assembly GCA_023159175.1. NCBI lineage: Eukaryota > Metazoa > Arthropoda > Insecta > Diptera > Sarcophagidae > Wohlfahrtia > Wohlfahrtia magnifica. Next base: position 673,263 of record JAKWBJ010000526.1, read on the forward strand.
TCACAATTATTAGTATTTTCTACTTTATTTTCTCAAGTAATGCTAAACAGATTTATCATTAATAAAGATATCAATATATTTATAAATAAGTTCTCCAATGCTCGTCATTTTATAACTCGAGAACCACTAAACCGATTTACAAACTAATACATGCGTTGGAAAGCTGTGCTTTCACTGATGGCTTGGGTGCATATTAGCCATGGCAATATATCTTTAAAACGGTAAAAGTAAGAGTTTTCAAATATGACCAAAATGTCACCTAAATAACTTTGTGCTCATTACAAATCATCAGTCAAAAAATAGGCGGAATTGTAGGAGTGGCACCTCACGTACAAAGTACGTACTGATTTTTGTGTATCTTTGGAATGGTAATAGTGGATGGTTCTGAATTTGGTGAAATCAAAATATGGGCGAAATTGAATAAGTGGGTGTGGCACGTGCCATTCAAAGTAAATATTAATCTTTGTATATCTAGGGAACATTAATTTTAATGTATTCCGTTAAGTTTTTCTTATGAGAAATACCTTTTATAGGAAAAACAAAGGCTTCTAGCACAGCGGGAAGGATCACTCCAAATAGATCTACATAAATGATCATGAACTAAATATATTTGCCAATTTTTTTTTTAATTTAATTAAAATACAATTACAGACAGACTATCTTACTACCACGGCATTTATAAATATACATAATTATTTCCAAATATTATTTCGTTTGCCACAATATTTCTCAACGAAAATTGAAAGAAGTATAAAAAAAATAAATAAATATGATGGATAATATATGAATATTCCGCACAGAGCTACTACGAAATAAAGCTATAACTCCTTAAAAAAATGTTTAAAGGTTTTTTTAAATATTTTCAGAACTGTAAGCAATTGTTATTCCCAACTTATTAATTATGTAATCATTGTACTGTATAGTGAAGTAGAAAAGGATCTAATCCTCTTCTCTTACGAATTTATTAAATAATAAAATTTACTTAATAATCTAATATAATATAATATACATAAATATAATTATAAAAACTTGAAAAACAAAAAACAAATAAAACTGGACAACGTGTGTTTTTTTGGTGTTGTTTCTCTGTGAAATCCCTAAATTAGTAGATGCATTTATTTCTTTGAGTTTCCGGAACATATTGTGTGAATATGTTGTTCAATAAGGATTTATTTATTTAGTTTTATTTTTATTAATACTTATACAAGCAAGTCTTTCTTTGTCAGTATGTGTAAATGTTCTAGATTCTTTAAAAATGATGTATTAGTTGATTCCATTATTTCCCATTTTCCTATTTCCGTTATCATTTCCTTTAATTTTTACTTACATTTTTGTTTATTTTTATTGTCTGGAAACTAAAAGTATCTTATACGCATTTAAGTTAACGGAAAACAGAAAAAATATCTTCCAAAAAACTTTAGACACTCGCACACATTAAGATTCAAAAGACGGTGCTGCCGGTTTCCGGTTTGTCTCATTTTATTGTGTTTTTACATGTGGAGTTTAAAAAGTTTTAAGCCCATTGACATTTTGTGTCAAAGCGATTCAAATTTAATTGTTACACAATTTGTTGTAATAAACGGAAAAGTTTGTTTGTAAAAGTGCTGCCAATTAAAGAAAATGTGCGAACATTGATTAAGTAATTATGTTGATTTTATGTTATTATTCTTAACCTGTTCAGATAAAGGCCAACACGTGTTAAACTATACAACATGTGTCACAACATGCCTTTGTCAGTTAATGCGTTGCAGCTCTAACGTATTCGGAATAACAGTTGAATTTAGTGGCAAAGAAGCACCAAATAGCTCGTGACATTGAAAAGAACATTGTGTGGCATGTTGTAAAAAATATAATATAGAAAAATTGTATGTCTATGTTATGCAAACTAAAACGATATGCTGTCCATTGCTATGCAAACTCCAAATTTTGCTTCCGAACACGTTGACGCCCTTTTTATATACATAGATATGAAGTGGTTGTAAATCAATCAGGGCCTACTGTGTCACTGTTGGACATGTTCTTCCACGATATTTAAGAATGCACAAAGTGCAACTTGTCTATCAGAAAATGCTTTTTCGATACCTTTAAAAAAAGATGAAGTTACACTCTCAGCTAATCCACTTTCTACGATTTAGTGTAGCCTCCAGTATCAGTACGTAGGGTCCTAAGATATTAGAGTGATCCATGGTAGGAGGCTTTTGAAGGCGGACTAATGCTGGAAAATCTTCAATAGATTCTAAAAATTTCCTTCATGTCTTCCTTATTGTACTCAGTGAGGCTAACTCTATAAGTATGCTAGTCGACTGTGCGTCTAGTCCTAAAATTTTATGACATTAATGTTTAAATATGATTCCGGGCATGTGGCTGCCCAAATAAATTTTCGCAGCATATGCTGCCATATTTCGCCAATAACAACTATTCGAATGTTAATTTCCAGATGCTTAATTATCTCTGGTTTATCCACGTAGCAAGTGACTGTACATAACCCAAAGAAAATAATCCAATGGAATTAAATCAAACGATCTTGGTGGCCAATTAATTTGACCATTACATGAAATTTCTGTTTCATCAAAAGTTTATTTGAGTAAATCATTTCTAGCGCATGCTGTGTGACATATGGCTCCGTCCAGCTGAAACCACTTGTCACCAAGATTAACGTCAGCTGACGTCAGCGTCGGAGAACACAGTTTTGATTTTTGAGGTTCGAAGAAAAATTTTGATGAAAAATTTCAACAATTTGAAGCGTTGCTCTTGGGTAGTGTAATGTACGTTATGAGACTGAAATGGTTCTTTCACAAATTTATTTACACTCGGTATTTAGTTATAAAACGGTTGGTAGTTTATTTAGTATTAAAAGGAAAATTGTATATACTCGTATATGTACAAAATTAAGCCAAAAAATGGATCGTAATTCATTGGTCTAGTAATTATTGGCCACAGTAATTTGAATAATATTTTTGATCGGAATGTGTAAGAGACGAAGTATCATATGTCCATTCCGGGTGGTGATGAATTGCCTGAGCCTGATCAAATTTCATTTCATATTCACAACGATTTGATCATTTCTATTTTTCTTAATATTTGGGCATATGACTACTCGAATCTGTAAGAAGAACAACAATTAGAAGTACCTTAATATTCGATTGTGTAGTACTTGTTTACTTATTTAAGAGAAAATCTCCAACTTAAGAGAATAGAACCTCATTTATATATTCTCTTTTTTTTTTGTAAACATTCGCTCAATGTAATAAAGTATTTAAAATGTATGTAAATATTTCTAATATTACGATCATGCTTGTGCATGCTCATTTCCTTCTTTTTAATTACGCTTTTTGTTTTGTTTTTCTACCCATATGATGTGGAGAAGTGTTCAGGTTTATTTTAAAATTTTTAAAATTTAAATAAAAAACCAGTTCAAGTTTAATTAAAACTTATAATAAATTTTAACAAAGAGTAAAGTGACATATAAATATTGTGAAAAGGAAACGACAATTGACCATAATCTTTATAATTGACATTTTTTCTCTAAAGAACATCTTCAATTTCCTACCTTCTGTGCAGGTAAGAGTAATATTTAATTTGATAAGTGTGAAATATAAGAAGAAATTAATTTGCAATAGCCACCTGTGTCAAGTCAGCCTATTCACATGGCTTTTTACCCTCCTGGTGTGGATCAGGTCTGAAAAACTGAACATCTAAGCAAGACCAACGGAGTGCAATAAGATTTAGGATTATTTTTTAAAACATAACACTCTAGTTTGAGATTAATTTTTCACATCGAACCATGAGACTATGAACCCTCAATCTAACTTTTGATGACCTGATCACCGTTATAATTAACGGGACATAGCGACCAATAGGGAAATTTTAAAACCACCAGAAGTCACCGTAAACTCGTCTAATATAGTCTAGTTAAAAGCTGAAACATTATATGTAAACTAAATTCAAGAGCAATACGAATCCAATGGGTTAACTTTCAAACAGCCAAATAATTTGTTCCAAAATTATGACCTATAAAAATATTCTATTAAACTAACTCTTTTTATAAATTCATACCATAATCTTAATCTAAAACTTAATATGCAAATTTGAAATTTCTAACCATCCAAAAATTAATATGCTATAATGCTTAAAATCAATAGTGAAACACAATAGTTTATTAAAGTAAAAAAAAATCCTAAAATACTTAATATAAAAACTTAATTGCACATATTCTACTAAAATAAACTTAATTTTAAATTTTGTTACATTATACTAAAACGAAATCTTTATTATATGAAATTGTCTTTATTGAACTGGTTTTTTTTTCTAAATCATTTAAATCAGAATAACTTATCCTAATGTTTTAATGTAATAATTATCTATAACCTTAAACCTAACAAATACATTTACTGTCATCCCAAAATAAGAGCGGCAAGCGTTTTTTATCTGTCCAAGTTTCTCATGCCCATACAATTTGTATGGAGCATCCCGAAATAACGCGGCGGCAACTCGGCGGCAACTCGGCGGCAAATATTTACAATTGGAAAATCCAATTTTGACAGAGCGTTAAATAGTGAAGTTGGTTGCAAAAGACAAAAAATGTAAACAAAGAAAAAAAAAAAGGAAAAAGTAAACTTTTGCAAAAAATGCAATAGTAAAACATTAAATCACCCACCTTCTTTCAAAAATAAATTTGTAAAAGACAATGAATATTAATATTTTCTTTTTTACACAATTTTTATTTCTTTTATTACTTTCACAAACTGTAAGTCACACAACAAAGATATACCGCCATCTAACGTTTTTTTCAACTAGTGCTTATTTCGTGAATGGTAACACTTAGCTCATGTCTGATTTGACAGATAATTAGTTTTATCCTTCCGCTGAAAAAATATGGTTGTGCATACGCTTGAACAACGCTACGAATCTGGGCCTGCGTTCGACTTACAGAAGATGCCGATTTTGCCAAAAAAATCATCTTTTCAGATGAAGCTCATTTTGATCTTGGCGGGTATGTAAACAAGCAAAATTGTCGCATTTGGGGCACAGAAAACCGCACGCATACATTGTAGAGCCGATACACCCTAGACGAGTCACTGTTTGCGCGGATTTTGGTCCAGAGGCATAATTGGGCCATTTTTCTTCGAAAATGAGCAAGGAGTGGCCGTTACAGTCAATGGCGATCGTTATCGGGCCATGCTAAACGAATTTTTGTTCACACAAATTGAAGAGGAGGATATTAGCAACATTTGGTTTTAACAGGACGGCGCTACGTGCCACACAGCCGAAGCTTCACTCGATGTTTTGCGCCCTGTTTTTGAAGATCGCATTATCAGCCGCAGAGCTGATGTCGTTTGGCCACCTCGCAGCTGCGATTTGACACCGTTAGACTATTATTTGGTGAAATACAGCTGCCATTTGAATGAAATTATCTTCCATTATTAATCGGAAGGATTGTACTTTCATATAAAAAAAGAAATTTGAGAAAATATTCAGTAGTTTTTTTTATAGCAAAAAAAAAAAAAATTATTCGGCGGACCCTATATAATGTACTTGTCAAAATAGACAGGGTTGTAAAAGTTTTAAAAAACCCTGTTTTTATCGTTTTGACGTAAGTTTGCCGCTTTTATTTAAGTATGGCCGCAGAACGTAAAAGCTAAGTGGCAAAAAACATTCCGCTTGCCACTCTTATTTAGGGCAGTTACATTATTTAATAATGATCATTAGCTCAGGAAATTAAATATATGTATATCTAACCTAAAAACTAAGTATATCAGAACCTAATTATTTTACACTAGCACTTAAGTAAATGATCATAAGCTTAATGCAAGAAATCTCTACAAGTTATCCCAGCAAACCAGATCATTGAAATTATGTTGAAAGCCTTCATCATAAGATCGTTATGATTTGGTAAGTCACATAATGTGTTTATTATTATTTTTTTTTTAACAATTCTTTTGCATTAAACATTAAAAAAAAAACAACAATCAATAAAGAGTGATAGATTATTGAGAGCAATGATCGTTAAGAGCAAGCTATAGTAAATTTCAATGAAGGTGATTAATTTCTGTAATATATGTTATAAGAGTTATTTATATTAAAAGATTTATTGCTTCGTATTATGAATGTTTTACTATAATTATTGTTAATTTGAAGATTTAAAAAGAATAAGAGAGTTAAGTTTCTTTTGGAATAAAATTTAATTTAAGCTAAATAGAAATTTAAAAAGTGCTGAATAAACAAGATTAATATAAAAGATAAATTTGAAGTTATATGGGTGTTTTCTCTAAAGGATCGTGTAGAATATATACTTGACTAGCCGTTAATTTTGGGGTTTCCGGATATGCTATTTGCCTAGGAAACTTAGGTAGGCGTGGGTTACGAGGCAACATCCCTCAACATCAGCAGAGGTGACCATATGCTATATTTTGGTATATTTTGAATTTAGTAATCATTTTATTTATTCTCAATATGACTAGATTGGGGCATAATAGAGTATGTAGTCTAGTCATTCCGGCCCTTCCATCTGATATCACCTGTACTAAAAAGGGAGTCTATAATAAAATTTTGTATTAAGCCTGAATTGCGTTAGGAAAAGACCGAACCACCCCAACCCGACTGTTGTTAGCAACTCAATGGCTCCCGCAGTCCTCCTCCGACGTAGTCCCATTAACCTTCATTTATTTCATTGATGAATGGATGAACATGAGTATGGGTTAAATGGTAGTTTTACTATTTAACATGACGTTTTCGTATGTGTACAATACAGTAGAAAAAACAAACCAAAAAAAGTTGAAAAAACAAACCAAATTAAGCGACTATCGGTTGTCATATAAGGCAGTATTGCCAATTTAAAGTTATGATTATCTAAAAAAAAACACGCGATATATGCCATTTTAAGGTATAATAGTCTTTTTTCTATACCCGTCAAAAAAACTGAGGTGTTTAAAAAATTTGAAAAACCGGTTTTTATTGTGATCGATAGCAGATATCTTTTTTGTCAAATACAGACAGAAAAAGACCAAGTAAAATCAATATAAAAAATTTGGTTGTTTAATCGTTGTAAATTTCTTAAAAAAATGTTATTGTAACGATGTTTTGCATTAAATTAATATTTCTTTAAAATTGTTGGAGTTTAAATAACATTAAATAATTAATTTTAACTTTTTCCACAGTAAAAAAACATGATTGAATGTCGAATTTTTCAACTTTAAAAATTATAAGCTATAAAATTTTTCTGTGTAATTTAAATATTCGAAATGTTTAAAACAACGTTAGCCATTGTATAATTTACTTTTAAATCAATGCTAAAAGTAATAGAACTTGTTGTTAAAACATTTCTTTTTTCAATTTTAATTCTTAACCTTCCTATACTCACGTCAAAATATGAAACACATATACTCGCTCACGGTTTGTCAGACAGGTGTGTGAAGAGCCTATAAAACTTATATTAGTATAAAAAGTTTTAATAAGACCACATTTACTTTTAGAAATGTACTCGTATATTTTGAGTATTATATCCAAATGTTTTAGAGAAATAACTTTGTTCCGAACCGAGTTCGAGCCTCAATTGATCTGTTAAATTTTATAATTTTTATGGTTGTCGATCTTCTAAATATAAAATCGTTGGATAAAACAATTTTTTGTTCATTTGATAGAAAATTTAGTATTGATCTCAAAGCAAAAAATTAAAAGGGACAAAAAGTAATAATAAAAAAATCATCAATAAATAAACAGCCAAATTATCGAGCCACTGAAGGTGAACGCAGCACCCGGAGGCGCAGTCCGAGCCATCAGCCAAGAGAAGGAACCTGGAGTGAAAGGAGCGATCAGCAATTAGATTAACCTACATATTTGCAATTTTTATTCTTAAGTTTAGTTTAAATGATTAGTGTTAAAGATAATGGTAATAAAATTTTAGTTTAGTGTAGTACACTATATCACTGTCGTTGTCTTCTTCGTAGTCAGAAATCGACACATCATTCTCCAACATCAGCCTTAATTGCTCTTCGTCCATTTTTAAATTAAAATAAAACTATCAAACAATCAGTTTACAAAATCTAAATAAGATAAATGTTCAAAAAATAACATGATGATAGTGATACGCCAATATTCACATCGGTCTCATAGACCATTTATTCCTGTATGCGCAATTGAAGTTTATTGAGAATGATGAAGCTAACAGAAATTACAATACGCTCGCCTCTTCGTCCATAAAAAAAATATTAAAAAAACTGAAAGTCGGTCTGACAGACCGTATGCGTCAGTATATGAAGTTTAAATAACCTTAAACAAAAACCACTTGAAACAAGATTGAATCAAAGTTGCAGGGTCAAAAAAATAAAATAAACATATTTTGAATTTAATTAATTCGTATTGAACTCCTATCATAACTGCTGCTGACTTTTTCGACGGATATAACTTATATTGGCAGGTTACCACTTTCCAATTAATTTGTACTCCTAGTACATGATTAGTTGATTTTTTTAATGAACTGTGAAAACCTTTAAGCCTTTAAACCTTTGAATGAATATATGTACAAAAAATAAAAAAACACACCCGATGTTTTTGAAGTATAATACCCAATAATAATTGGGTTACCTAACCCTGGCCACAAAGAATTTTCTCCATTCGGATCGGTTTGATGAAATATGTTTTATCTCTTTCCAGCTCAAGCCACTTCGAATTTCTTCATCATGAAGTTGACGTCGCAATGTGTACGATGGGCTACCAATTCCTCGTGCGTTTCTAAATTTGGATCTAACAAAGTCGTTAACAATACACATCATCAGCCAGTAACTGGGTGAAACAGATAAATGGGTGTACGCCTTCAATTCATACTTAATATTGAATTTTGGGGAATGGCAACAATTAAAGCAGCGTTATCTATTTGCATAAGCCAAAATGGATAAAAGTCATCTATATATGTATGTATCTTATGTACAAAAATTAATGTGTGTTTGTTTGAAGATTGTATATAACTAAACGACAGGTTCTACAGTGTCTTACTTGAAGGAACTACATGCTATCTCAAATGCTAGGAATAAGACCGGAAGAAGATAAATGGTGGAAAAAAAAATTATTTAAAATAACATTTAAGATAATACTTAAGATGGGGGCAGCAAAGCACGCCGGGTCTTAGCTAGTATTAAGTAAATATGAGATGTAATGAAATTTTGTGTTATTTTAATGTGCAAGATTTCACAGTATTGATACGCACATTTTTAACATGATATTCATTTTAATTTAACTAGAATAACTCACTTAACATAATATCTAGTTGTTTTAATATGAACAACATTCTTTTCTATTTTATTGTAAATTCATGCCAAATGAACATGAAACGCTAACGAAGTAAAATCATTATTAAAAAATGTTGAATCAACCTTGAATTTTGAATTGAATTTTTAATCATTTTTTTCTCTGTGTAGTATAATTTTTAGTAAGCAATTAAAATCATCAGCTAAATTAATATCTAAGCTTTTATTAAAAAGCAAGAATAATTGTTTTTTTTTAATATTGTTAGATGAGCAGAAATTCCACTCACCCAGCAAGAAAGGTCTACGTAAAAGTAAAAAGATTTTGTATAAATTGTAAAAAAAATCGTTTTCATTTGTTTATTAAGACTATTTCTAAAGGTATTTGTACTTATGTTTAACAAAAACTAAGGTTCATAAATACAAAGAAAACAAACGGCCTACTCAGAATGGGATATGCAAAAGTCTGTGTACAAAAATGTTTAAGTGTCTTTAGTTACAAAGTAAAAAATTAATATTAAGTTGTCATACCCTGTTCGTTGGAGAACCTTCGCCAAAATGTTGGCATAGAATTTCTTTGGAAGATGTTTTGTGCTGTCAAATACGACGTTCTAATAAATAATAAATAAAGACTGCGGTAGTGTTTAGGCTGATGTGGGATATTGTAAAGTAGCCAAAGCTTCGTATTAAAAGCCGTATGCTTTGGGACGTTATATTGTTGAAACAAGTAATCGTTGCCCAGGTTTAATTTTGCTATGCTTGGCTGCAAATTTTATTTTATTATATCGAGATATACTTTAGTATCAATTGTAAAAAATATAAAAACCAAATTTCCCACTTCTTGGTAAGACATACATCCACATACCATGCACCGCCTCCACATGTTGAACAGTATCACTTAAATTCTTATGAACAAACGCTTTTCCTTGTATTCTCCTAACAAGTTGTTTGCCATTAACACCAAAAATGCAAAACTTGCTTTCGTCTGTAAATAAGACCTTTTACCAGAATTCTTTGGACTTATTTAAACATTCCTTGGGAAAAACAATTTGCTTCTTACCATTTACTAGTGACGTCAGTGGCTTCCTACGTGCTACGCGACTCTTATAAGTATCCTTTTTTAAAACTCTGCATACGGTATCTTTGCTAACAACCTTATTAAACTGATTATGTCACGTAATTTTAGTATTCCGTTGGACTAATTGCAGAATGTGTTGTGTTTCCTGTACAGTTAGAACAGGTGGACGTCCAGAAATTGGGTGGGACAATTCCTCTTTCCTTATAATTATTCACAACTTTCTCCACTGAGGAATGCGTTCTACCAATAGTCTTGCTAATTTCTCAAAGAGTTTTTCTTTTCTTTTATAGGTTTAATATAATTTTTCTCTCTTCCTCATGAATTTATTTTTTCTCTTGACTTATTTTGATAAAATTTATAAACTGCCTTCTTAAATCTCTAATTACTTGTTAATAAAAACAAAAAAAGTAAAAGATGCTATTAAATGATGTGTTTGATAGGAAAGAAAGGACCGTTACTTATTTTAGGTTAGCGCTTTTCTACTTGCAATATCTTGTAAAAAATATAAATTTAATAAATTAAATAAACTCATTAATTCATATGAACTATTGACTTAAAATGTTTCATGCTGTAAGAATTACGTAATTCCAGACAATGTTTGTGAAAAAATGAATAAAAATAGTGTATTTGAAACGTATCTCAAATCTAAGAGCCCATGTTTCAAGACTTTTAAGTCATGTTAGAAGAAAGCTAAAAATTTTTTATTAAAATACTAAACTTGTTATTTGTTATTACACCTTTAAAGATCCCAAGGGATCACAGAGCCATAAAGATGATCTGATACCAAGGCATGCTATGGGCTTTTCTTTCAATCTTCCTTCTCTAGTAATGGGATTGCTGCCGATTCTTCTTTTTATCTGGGAGTTCCATTCAATGGGTAGTTTTACTAATTTAATAGTAGAAATTGTTTTCTTTACAATTTTAGTATATTTTTTGGCTTTAAATATTATTAACGCTTTTTTACAGCGCGTTTGGATTACAAATAGTTACATAAATTATAATTTAGTGCTTTTTAGCGCCTTTTGAGTACTAAGTCCGTGTTGTGATCATAAAAAGTTAGCGACACTGTATTTAAAGTTTTTTGTTCACTACTCGAAATATAAAAGTACTTAGGAGTTTGATGCGAAAGTTTTTTTTTTTCTTTATAACCTGAGAATAAGGAATTCAAAATAAGTGAATTATTAAGAAATGGCTAAAACCAACCAACACATTGTAAAATATCAATAAATGAATAACAGGATATAAGCGGTAAATAGAGACAAGAAGGATATTAAAATTATAAAAATGGAAAACAGCCACCCCAGGATTCCTTTTTATTTACATTTACAGCCTGTTTCCAGATGAGGAGCGTAAGAAAAGTTTCGTCTAATAAGTTGAGTGACTTGTCTGTTTATATGTAAAACACAAACAAAGCACTCAATTTTTGTGAGTGTTTGAAATATAAATAGATCAGTTTCTCAACTTGTTAGGCGAACGTTTTCTTACGCTCGTCATCTGGAATCAGGCTGTTAATATTCTTTCTATTCTTTTTGCATATACTCTCAGAAAGGCAGTTACACCTATTGTCTTATCCTATTGTCGTGACATTCCCATTTTACTTCATTGTACAGAGGCTTTTGGAATAATACTTCGCATATACAGAATTTCTTCCTTATAGCTATAGTGCATTTTTGTATAAAAAACATGGGAATCACCAAAAATTCGCTATATTGAGTTTTTCGTTATAAAGAAGATCGTTATATCGAAGTTTTACTATTTATATATATTTAGGGTGTCCCTTACAAATCAAGAGTCGGAAATGTTGGGACGGTATCCCATAATTTTTTCTATTTGACTAAAATTCTATTTTTAATATAACATTTTATTGTAGGTACTAAGTGCATTGTACATACACGTGTATATATTAAATTAAGAAGATGTATGAAATATATGCATAAACAGGAAAGTACATATGTATGTATGTACATGTGCATATATATCAATGATTGTGTACAAAAGAAGAATTAAGAAAAAAATGTATCTGATGACTGTTTAAACAAATGACTGTCTACAATGGCTGTCAACGTTTTTAAGACATCTGTTCGTTCGTGTGAACTTGGCTTCAATTTACATTTAAGAGCTTCAACAAACTCACACATAGAAAAGTGTCATTGGGTCTGTGTATGAATTTAGTCAGTATTGCAGCAACTCTCAAGTGGCTTACAACAATATTGATAATGACAACAAAAATGAAAAAATACAATGATGACAACACATATTTCTTTATTTAAACATTCATACTATTAGCGCCAAAATTAAGTATACATCCTCTATTTCTACAACTTTAACAACAGCATATAATCTTTGAAGAATAGATTCCTTTGGGCTTGCTGCTTCAAGTGCAATGATGAAAAGGAGGAAAAAATCTTCAGAACATCTTTTTTGTGATTGCTCGGCATTTGAGGACTTAAGGCCATTCTTGCTTAGTCGAAGATTTTACGACAAGAAGTCTTATAATAAGTGATTTTTACAAGGTATACGCCTTAAAAAAATCGAGATGGTGGTCATCCAGAAGTAGCCATGGAATAACTATAGCGCGAAGTATAACACATAGTACGTAGTCTTTGGGCCGGAATGAGGTATGACGCGGAGAACCTCCATTCAAACTAAACCTAACCTTACTGTGGTATTTGTTTATAAGTTTACGAATATCGATAGAACTTTGCTCACCCATTTAAAAAATTTTTATATGTTAGTTTTCATTTTTAACTGCTGCAATTTGAGTTAATAAACTATTGATAATAATCACCAATAATACAAAACTAATGTAAATAATAGTGTTACGAAAATGAAAATGCTGAAAACAAAATTCACCACATAGGGATTTATTATGAGCTTTTAGCTATAAAACTTATTGGCTTGTGTCAAGGCTTAATAACTGCCAAAATTACCTGTACTAATTAAGGGTGCTACCATCCGCATGTCTGACGGAGTTGCTAGTTCAATTCCTTTTTATGTCTATATAGTTATTTTAGACCATGTGAATTATTGTAGATAAATCGAAGATTCGTGTCTGCACTAGAACATTCGAAACTACTGACGAAATACTATAAAAAGATGGCGCATTGCGGTTAGTTAGTTAGTGATCATTTTGTTGTCAATAAATAAATTCGCGTTCAGGCGCAAATAAAAAGTTTTCTATAAGCGAATTTGCTGTATTAAGATATAGTGTATAAAAGATACAGTGGAATTAATAAAGACCGTAAAAATGACAACAAAGTAGAGCTTTATTTTATTTTAGCGCAATATAAACGAACTCAAAAAAAGGTTAAAAACGTAACAATAGAATAAAACAATATACTTTTATCATATGAAATTTCGTCGAATTCGTGCAATAGCATTTGTACACTTTTATACTCTTTTTGATAAAAAAAAATTAACCAAATGAATACTTTTATAACTGAAAAAAAAAAAACAATGTAACAAATAATACAAATTTACCCAGTCTATTGACGGAATGCGTTCGTTTAATGACGCTGTAATTGCAGCAACTTAAGTGTTGCTAAAATTACCAGGGTAAGCGAATACACTTATAAAATGTTTAAATTTATCCTATTTTAAAAGACTAGAAAAAAAAATAAATTGTAGAAATTAAGGGTATATACTTTATTTGACGTTCACTGTACGTACATTACTTCACTTACATATGTACACATACTCTGGTCAAAAATTTCTATAAGACATACGTAAAGCACTGTTCAAAATTTTAGTACACTTTACAAATAAAACTTTAAGCCAATGTATTAGGAAAACCCAATATCAAAAATGTGATTCCAAAGAATATTTTTGTTTTACGTTTTCTGTAGAAGCCAATTACGGAATTAATTTCACTTTCGATCGGAATTGAATTCTGTGACATAGTTTAGTTTTTGACTAAATATTTTTAAAGTTTTAAAAGGGGAGAAATTTACCACTACTTTCGAATGTTTGAGTTAAATTTTAATTTATTTACAACAAAGCAGGTAAAATAATTTTACCTCTGTAGTTGAAGTTTAATAATGTGAAAACTAACCGGTTCTTTTTCACGGTTGGAATTGAACTAAAATCTCTTGTATTCGTTTAGTTTTAGTTGGTATCACTTTTGTGAAATTTATAGTATTATAACCGTGAATTTAAATTGATTTCTGCTTTAAGATAATGAGTCGTAAAAATTTTACTTTGGAACACAAAAAATCTATATAAAAACTTTACTTTGCAATAACTTTTCAAAGATATAGCAAAAAACGTTGAGAAAGATTTTTAAAAGCTAGCCTATCTAAATAATATAGGTCAAGAACGTTCCAAAAAAAAAAAAAAAAAAAACAACAACAGTCGGATATTGGTACTGGGAAGTCAGTAAGCTCCTAAACAACCTGTCTTCAAGTTTTAAAGGGTCCGCCATCTAACGTTTTTTTTCAACTAGTGCTTATTTCGTGAATGGTAACACTTAGTTCATATCTGATTTGACACATAATTACTTTTATCATTCCGCTGAATGAATATGGTTGTGTATACGTTTGAACAACGTTGGGAAATACTGCGACATTACTTTGAAAATTTTGCCATAAAATCATCAGTTCATATGAAGCTAATTTTGATCTTGGCGGGCATGTAAGTAAGCAAAATTGTTGCATTTGGGGCACAGGAAACCCGCACGCATACATTGAAAAGTCGATACATCCAAGACGAGTCACTGTTTGTTGCGGATTTTGGTCCAGAGGTATAATTGGGCCATTTTTCTTCGAAAATGAGCAAGGAGTGGCCGTTACAGTCAATGGCGATCGTTATCGGGCCATTTTTAATGAATTTTTATTCACAAAAATTGAAGAGGAGGATATTAGCAACATTTGGTTTCAACAGGACGGCGCTAGGTGCCACACAGCCGAAGCTACACTCGATGTTTTGCGCCCTGTTTTGGAAAGTCGCATTATCAGCCGCAGAGCTTATGTCGTTTGGCCACCTCAGAGCTGCGATTTGACATCGGTGGACTATTATTTGTGGGGTGCCGTCAAAGATAAGTGTAACGCCAACAAGACAGAGACAATTGACGCTTTAAAGGACAATATTCGTAAAGCCATTGGTGAAATACAGCTCCACACAATCGATAATGTGCTTAAAAATTGGACCGATCGTGTAGGCTACTGCATGGCCATCCGAGGCAGCCATTTGAAGGAAATTGTTTTCCATTATTAACTGGAAAGATTGTACTTTCAAATAAAAAAAGAAATTTGAGAAAATATTCAGTTGTTTTCTTTATAACATTTTCAAAAAAAAAAAGAAAATTATTAGCCTCCAGAAAACAAGGAAATTAAATTAGTGTAAGAAAGACTTAAATTGGATTGGAATTGTAATAAAGTACTTTTCAGTGATGAAACCCACTTTGAGTTCATAAATCCAAAAAAAATGATCGTTAGTTCGCCGGACAATCCAGGCAGAGGACCAACATTTTTGTTTCCAGCCAAGAGTGCAAGGTGGTGGTTGTTCTGTTAGTGTGGGAGATTATTTTATCGTCCATTGTACAGGCTCATTACTTTTTTATGGATGGCACTTAATTGATAGAAAATATATGAATTTGATATAACAAATATGACCAATATACTTCGATCAAATATTTTGGTCTGAATCGACCAATCCTCAATTTAAACAATATAACGTCCTATGCCACAAGGCAAATTTTTCAGTGGACTGCTTCAGAAACAATAATATTCCCTTATTAGACTGGCCACCAACATCATTAGATATAACACCATTGGAAACTCTGCCACATTATCAATTATGGCCTTCAAAACTAAAATATAACAACATAAAATGATTAATATGTGCATTAAAAGTTGTCCTTTTAATAGCTATTTTTAAGTCCAGGTATTGAAGACCAAGTCTATAAATTTTCTTTTAATTACAGCCGGCTCCATTTCTCCAAGCCGAACAACAGCGCTTTATACGGTATGTCATTCTTAGTTGCAAAGGAGAAATACTCATACTTGTCCGAAATGGCGTCACACATCTTATCAAAGTCGTTCTTTGAATAGCAGAAGAATTTAATGTCAATCGAGATTTTTCTCAATGCATAGTCTTTTAGTTTTATTAATTTGCAAATTTCGTGGACTTCTTCAAACTAACATTTTAATATAATAATCGGAGGTATATGGGTCTTAACTTCCGAAGTTGGTTTATCTTCTACATCGTCGTTTTTTGCAGGGGATCATAATAATTACTAGTATTTGTGACATTGGATGTATAATCATTTAGTTTACATTATTTCTTATTCATTGTCTTTAAGATCGCATTTAATCTTGTCTTTTTATTTCTCTTCGTTTTGTTTTGATATTTACTTTCACTATGAATAGCCAAATACCTTGCAGTGAGATCAGGTCAAAAAAAGCACGTCTGTTTACAACGATAGTTAGTCGTTAACTGAAATTTGATTTTTGAGTTTAATTTATCATTTTAAGTAACTGCTATACGTATGAAAATAATTTCACTTACTGTTTCTGTATTCGCGATTTATAGTACTTTAAAAAAAAATAAGGTGGTTCTAACCCGTTGAACCAGAGTGTAAAAATAGCATTTACCGAACACACTTCAGTATCCCTTTCTAAGAAGGTAATACTTACTTTCCAATATCTCCCAATTCTAAGCTAATGTGGATAACCAACAAAGCTTGAACTGTTACCGTTCTCCCCACATGCTAAATTCCGTAATTAATATGAATGGGAGGTATCACGACCACTAACCCAATATCATCCAGTTATTGACTGATGATGTGTATTGTCCAAGAAGTTGTTTAAACCAAATTTGGAAACTAATACCATTACCGTTCCCAAGACATACAAAAATTAATATTTAATTTGTATTGGAAGTGCCACACCTACTTATCCTTCCCGTTCACATTAAGACCAAATTCAGAAACTTCTTTTACCGTCCTCATGATCTGCGAATGCGAAAAGTAAATTGAATATTATAAAACAAGTACTAAAAATATCAGTTTTAAAAACTCAAAGTAATATTAAAATCGGATAAAAGATTAAGAAGTTTACTCATTAGGTTTAAAAGTTAGATCATGAAAAAAAGAAAATAAATAATAGCTTGTTTATATATTTTTATTTATTTATTTAACTATTAATCAATGGAAGAAACCAATTCTTTAAAAATATTTTGTAATCCATTGCAGAAATGTAATTGTGTAAAAAAGTTTAAATTTTAGAAACAACGCCGTCAATATTATCTCCAGAAATGATAGAGTCCCAGTCAGTGTTGGATAATAATTGATTAAATTTCGAACAGATAATGCGAGAGAAGCCAAAAACGATCTCATCTGAGAGATGAGCGGAACCAAAACGACTTTCAGGATGAATAATGGGAAGGGAAGATTGTGGGTGTATATCCGATGTCATGCTAACAAATGCTACATAAAGTATCATATTTTACCAAATGTACTAACGATGTAATTAAGTTGGAAAAAACCCACAGCCAGCAGAGACTGTATAATCATTTCTATACGTCATTTATTATCAAAAGAGATGGTTACCTTCATATGTTCAGGACATTTGTTTCACATTCTGTGAAGAGGATTGAATTCTCATAGAATAAGAAACAAATCGGATGATTTTTATTGATAAAGAACAAATTTTATTAAAGAAATGTGGTTATTGTAAGCTTTAACCGGAGAGTTATGAAGTGAATTCTTTATCATTCCCGAATTAAAAGTCATTAGCTTTGAAAAGAGAAGAATATAGAACTGTAATAAGTATACCACCATTGGATTTACGTTGTCAATCAGATCTAAATATTAGATATTTTGTGCTACAAATTCAAAAATTATAAATATTTCTCCTATTATCTAACCGTAATAATATGGTATGAAAATTCAGAATTGTTGGTGTAAACCGTTGTAAATTTAGTGTTCAAACCACATACATTTTGGTACCCGATATTATTAGATTATAATTGTTGGCCTTTTCGAGTTTTTAAAATGGTAACTAGTGATGGTAAATAAACAATAGCAGAAGGCAAATTATTCCTGTATTCATATTCACGCATAACTGCTTTGCTTGGCCAAAAACAAGAATTTACAATTGTTTTTTTAATATGATTTTTATGCTTTATAACTCTTAGAGTAGTACGTTTACAAGCTCCGATAAATAAACGCTTAATAGGAACACTAACAAGAGGAGTGTTGAGGAGTTCACGCATTACTATAATCAATATTTTATAATATATGTATGTATGTATGTATGTATTTAAAGTAATTTTCTTCTAGGCAATAGATTTTTTTAAAAGTGAATTTTTCATTCTTTGATGTACTTATCCAATTAAATGTTTACTTCAGAAACTGTTGATATTTTAAAAAGCTAAGGTTGCCATAAAGAAAATATATATATATATATATATATATATATATATATATATATATATATATTTATATATATATATACATATTGTTACAAAAATAAAAAGATGTCAAGATTTTGGTATATTTGGTAGATATGTATCACCATGTCAATTTGGCAGCACTGCCAAATTGACCACCTTTACGTTGCATTTGAATTAACTGATACGAAAATAGAAGATGGTCGATATTTCCGGAACCTTCCAAACTGTAGGCAATTAGGTATATAAAGGGGCTGCTTTACCTACAAATCAGTAAGTTATCGTTTTGCTGCCATAAACTAAATTCATAGTTAAGCGGAATTAAAAGTGTTGTTTAAACGAATATTAAACTGTTGTATTAAGATAAACTGTATAACGGTAAAGTAAGGAAATAAAAAGCTGTAAACAACAACAAAGTAGTGTTTATTATATTTTAACACAATTTAAACGAACTCAAACGTTTTAAAAAGGTTAAAACGTAACAATATATAAATTTGTATAAACTTTTACAAACGCAACGCAACGCATAATTTTATATACAGCATATCTACAAGTGCTTGCATTGGAAGTATCTCTTATGTTGGGAACGGCACTAATGCGACAAATAGATAGCTATTTACGTTAAGAATTAACATTAACCTATTCTCATATATAACAAGAATTTCGTAAATAAGCGCTTTACATTTGAATTGTTAATTTAACACGTTTGAGTGATATTGTATTAGTATAGCAGAAAATATCACTCGTACGTATGTATATGCGTAATATAATCCCACTTTTTCTGACAAAATAATTTATGTTTTGAAAACGACTGCGTAGATTAAAAAAAAAAATGGTTAAGCTTTACCTAAATGTAATTTTATTGCAGAATTTCGATTTTTGAATTTATTTAATAAACTAAACCAAATTTGAAGCTGACATGACATGATTATAATTTGGGGAGCACTCTATCGCGCATCGCTACGGCCGATCGAGGGATGTGTTTATACTGATGGCTGTGCTTACCGGGCACTGGTCGATAAGAAACCATGCCCGCAGGACGGGGTTGCAGTACAAGAACCACTAACACAACTGCGGCGTGGTGGAAGAGGAGGAGACTGATCAACACTGATCCCATGTGAATGTCCGGCTCTTTTGAACCGTTTCCGGTATATCCTGTAATGGACCAGATGATCTCCTCAAATATATTAACCTGACGAAGTTGGTGTGAGGTATTCTCGGCATCGTGCGGTTTTTTGGGTGTTTGTAGCATTTATCAATAGGGTTTCGAAGGACACTACTTGAAACCGTAAAGACAACGCGTGGCCACGTGAACCAATCAAACTATTTTTGAGTTACGCGAATATATGTTGTGCAACCTCCTCCATACTAGAAATAACGGTCTATAAAAAACAAGGGCTAACATAAAAGAATGTATTCAGCGCACTCGTATAAGGTCCACCCGCCGCTTGTCAGAAAAAAGTGTCAAATCGAGCATAGTGTGATTTACATAATGAGGTCCTTGCAAAATAAAATTCTATATTTACATTACGTAAATACATATGCATAATATGCACATATATGTATGTATCTACGCATATTTAAAAGCTATTTATTTGAGTATTTATTTAAGTATTTTGCATTGCATTTGAAATTGTAGCAAATTGTAAAAAGAATTTTTCATTAGATTTTTTGTTTTTTTTTGTTTGTTTTGTGAAATGAAAAATAAAAATTAAATTAATGTAGAGTCCATGTACTACTCAATTTAATAAAAAACATTTTTCAAGTGCATTGCAGCATTAACAGTTAAAACTGTCGAGGACAGAGAATTTATAATTTGAATTCAGTCACAAAAACACCCACCAACAGTCGTTAGCTGATCTTCCATACTTACAATTGTCCCAGTCAGTCTGTGCTGAATAGAAAAATTTTCCGTTTCTGCGTAACGGAACACAAGTACTCTACTTTTTGGAGTAGCTGGACAAAATGTATCTTTGAAGTGAATGTAATGAAATAAAATCACTCTTTAATGTTTAACTGCAGGGGCAACAACAACGAAGATTATGATGACAACAACCACAACGATGTTAACGACAAAGAACCAAAAGTTTTTTTTAGACTCTATAAAAGGAAGACATTGTTGCCATAGCACTTCCTTTTTGTACGTGATTGTTGTTTTGCTTAAACGATAAAAATATAAAAAATGCGGAACTGGTTGTCACTCTTACAAACAGTGTTACACTGTTATATATATATATATATATATATATATATATATATATATATATATATATATATATATATATATATACATATATAAGCATATATATATTTGCATAAAATACCTTTTTTAAATGTCAACAGTGAATTTTAATGCAGTAAAATGAATTTAATTTGGTTTTCGAAATGTTGTATAGGACACGGTAAATAATATAAATATACAAATATATGATTTTAGTTTTGATAGCCGATATCATTATGTTAAGTTCTAAAAAATATATACCAAGGTCGGGTTAGGTCCAATTGGCAGCTATACGCGACACAGCACTTTTATTTCTAAGCAGTAGCTGTTGCTGTGTTGCAATGTGTTCATTATTGCATTAAAATACTCACAACTTCTGGCCAGCTTTCCAATCGCTTTAATGCAGAAGTTGATTTTGTCAAAATCGCAAGACTCTTCTTTTCATAGAATGTTCTCTAGCCCAACAAAAACAGCGTTTATTCGACAAAAGTCAAGGAAGATGTTGCATAAACTCCTCCTCATTTTATGAGATTTCCAGTCTTTGGCCATGTTTACCAAGTGTTATACCTGTTTAAGATTTCTCACATGAAGTCTCTGCAATTTCCACACTTGTCCCTATTCATCCCAAAAGTAGCCTCGATGTCCACGATCAATCCGTATACACCGAGCGTGGTATCTCACTGTGTAAGTTCATTCGCCATTCAGTTATCTTCGACGTTAGCATATCCAGAAACTCATTTGAGGGTAGCTGCAATCACATCCGGAGTTTCCCGACATTCATGAAAACATTCGATATTCGAGAGATCTCATGGTCGTCTTGTTTTTAATAAATATGTAGGTTCCTCAGTTGAGTATACCATAATACTGCGCTCTAAAACAATGCAGTGGTTTGAAAGCATTGTAGACACCTAAGTCCACAGCTACTCTGAGAAAATTTCACAGCCTGGCTTCCTCAGAAAGGTTTAAACTATTTTCATATCAAGATATATCGGTTGCGAAGCCCGGATCAAAGTAGGGTTCTAATATTATATAGTCGTTGTTAAAAACATGAATTCTAAGAATTTGGATCTTAAATCTTAAATATCTGGAGTTAGCTAGCTTAATACTCAATGAAATACAAAATATAAGAGAGCAAGACAAAAATCAAGTTATTTGTGTGTATTTTAAAACAAACATGTAAGGCGTGTATTTAAAAGCAACTAGAGTATCCCTCCCCGCGTTGCTGGCAGCCTTTGTGTTCATACATATAAAATATATTTTTCGTTAGAACAATTTAAAGGAATGCCAATTTTTTATATACACCATCAAGACAGGACAATTTCTTTACTTGTATATAAATACTTGTTAAGCTCATCCGACGTTGCCCGAGAATTTATATATGTACATATATGTATGCAGATAATAAATGGGAGATACATTCTTTTTTTTCCGATTCTATAAATTTTTTGCTACCCATTTTTCTTTAAGGCGGCCATTGAAGTCTCCTACTGATATATTTATTGAGATGTATGATAATAAATATTATTTTTTAATGCGAGGTGCCACGCTCAATCTTCTTCTGGAGTTAACTTATTAACTTCATGTGAACCTTGATGAAAGAAGACTTTATTTCTAATAGTTTTCAAAAAATACTCTACTTTATATGGGATGTACCAGACATATTTGTCTAATTCCAATCATTAACTGATGCCTTTGTTCTAACTACGAAGTCATTTAGCCCAAGTTCAGAAACTTCTACTCCGTTTTCAAGATATACAAGAACGAATACTATACTTATTTACTTTATAAGAAAGGTACCACGCCTACTTGTCAATCTTTTAGCTAATGGTTTGTATTAACTACTCCTATAAAGCCATTTTGATCAAATTCAATTTTTCCTCTAACCGTTCCACAATATGTCGTCTACTACAAGCTAACTGGACAAAATTATTTAGTGACGTATTTTAATATAAACGCGTTTGTTAATAATGTTTGTAATCATTTTAACTATTTTCAGAATTAAAATTCAATATACCCAACATCACTCAATTCTTCTTTGAAAGAATCGTCTACTGTGTAGTGATCCTTAGAAAAACACTTCACTAATCGAATCTGTTTGCATTACATGTGAGATCTTAAACTAAATCTGAGATCTCAGAACGAAGAGGGCATCCTCCTTCTGGGAATTTCCCTGAGTCTATTAATAGCAGGTTCAGATGTAATAAGCAGCACATTAAGCACGTCCAGGGTGTTTTCAGGTATTATTTTGTAAAAATCTTTTTCACTCTTTATGCGAATGAATCTTTATTGAATCTTATGTACACCAGTAGGCATGTAATTCCACGAATACAGACTTAAGTACAAAGACGTAGTATCTTGTGAAAAAAACTTCAAACTTTTTTAAAGTATTACTTATGTCTGAAGACAATGCTCTGAGTATAATGCCGAATTTTTTAATCAATATCACGCATAATATTGTAATTTCAGCACTCAGTTCAGGGTTCCTGAAAAAGTAACGAGAGTAATTTCCATCGTTAGTGTTTTCGGATCCTCATTTTGGTTTGTCTACAAATATTCCATTTTTTTTAATTTTATTTTATTATTATTATTATTATTATTATTATTATTATTATTATTATTATTATTATTATTATTATTATTATTATTATTATTATTATTATTATTATTATTATTATTATTATTATTATTATTATTATTATTATTATTATTATTATTATTATTATTATTATTATTATTATTATTATTATTATTATTATTATTATTATTATTATTATTATTATTATTATTATTATTATTATTATTATTATTATTATTATTATTATTATTATTATTATTATTATTATTATTATTATTATTATTATTATTATTATTATTATTATTATTATTATTATTATTATTATTATTATTATTATTATTATTATTATTATTATTATTATTATTATTATTATTATTATTATTATTATTATTATTATTATTATTATTATTATTATTATTATTATTATTATTATTATTATTATTATTATTATTATTATTATTATTATTATTATTATTATTATTATTATTATTATTATTATTATTATTATTATTATTATTATTATTATTATTATTATTATTATTATTATTATTATTATTATTATTATTATTATTATTATTATTATTATTATTATTATTATTATTATTATTATTATTATTATTATTATTATTATTATTATTATTATTATTATTATTATTATTATTATTATTATTATTATTATTATTATTATTATTATTATTATTATTATTATTATTATTATTATTATTATTATTATTATTATTATTTATTATTATTATTATTATTATTATTATTATTATTATTATTATTATTATTATTATTATTATTATTATTATTATTATTATTATTATTATTATTATTATTATTATTATTATTATTATTATTATTATTATTATTATTAATATTATTATTATTATTATTATTATTATTATTATTATTATTATTATTATTATTATTATTATTATTATTATTATTATTATTATTATTATTATTATTATTATTATTATTATTATTATTATTATTATTATTATTATTATTATTATTATTATTATTATTATTATTATTATTATTATTATTATTATTATTATTATTATTATTATTATTATTATTATTATTATTATTATTATTATTATTATTATTATTATTATTATTATTATTATTATTATTATTATTATTATTATTATTATTATTATTATTATTATTATTATTATTATTATTATTATTATTATTATTATTATTATTATTATTATTATTATTATTATTATTATTATTATTATTATTATTATTATTATTATTATTATTATTATTATTATTATTATTATTATTATTATTATTATTATTATTATTATTATTATTATTATTATTATTATTATTATTATTATTATTATTATTATTATTATTATTATTATTATTATTATTATTATTATTATTATTATTATTATTATTATTATTATTATTATTATTATTATTATTATTATTATTATTATTATTATTATTATTATTATTATTATTATTATTATTATTATTATTATTATTATTATTATTATTATTATTATTATTATTATTATTATTATTATTATTATTATTATTATTATTATTATTATTATTATTATTATTATTATTATTATTATTATTATTATTATTATTATTATTATTATTATTATTATTATTATTATTATTATTATTATTATTATTATTATTATTATTATTATTATTATTATTATTATTATTATTATTATTATTATTATTATTATTATTATTATTATTATTATTATTATTATTATTATTATTATTATTATTATTATTATTATTTATTATTATTATTATTATTATTATTATTATTATTATTATTATTATTATTAGTATTATTATTATTATTATTATTATTATTATTATTATTATTATTATTATTATTATTATTATTATTATTATTATTATTATTATTATTATTATTATTATTATTATTATTATTATTATTATTATTATTATTATTATTATTATTATTATTATTATTATTATTATTATTATTATTATTATTATTATTATTATTATTATTATTATTATTTATTATTATTATTATTATTATTATTATTATTATTATTATTATTATTATTATTATTATTATTATTATTATTATTATTATTATTATTATTATTATTATTATTATTATTATTATTATTATTATTATTATTATTATTATTATTATTATTATTATTATTATTATTATTATTATTATTATTATTATTATTATTATTATTATTATTATTATTATTATTATTATTATTATTATTATTATTATTATTATTATTATTATTATTATTATTATTATTATTATTATTATTATTATTATTATTATTATTATTATTATTATTATTATTATTATTATTATTATTATTATTATTATTATTATTATTATTATTATTATTATTATTATTATTATTATTATTATTATTATTATTATTATTATTATTATTATTATTATTATTATTATTATTATTATTATTATTATTATTATTATTATTATTATTATTATTATTATTATTATTATTATTATTATTATTATTATTATTATTATTATTATTATTATTATTATTATTATTATTATTATTATTATTATTATTATTATTATTATTATTATTATTATTATTATTATTATTATTATTATTATTATTATTATTATTATTATTATTATTATTATTATTATTATTATTATTATTATTATTATTATTATTATTATTATTATTATTATTATTATTATTATTATTATTATTATTATTATTATTATTATTATTATTATTATTATTATTATTATTATTATTATTATTATTATTATTATTATTATTATTATTATTATTATTATTATTATTATTATTATTATTATTATTATTATTATTATTATTATTATTATTATTATTATTATTATTATTATTATTATTATTATTATTATTATTATTATTATTATTATTATTATTATTATTATTATTATTA
Organism: Wohlfahrtia magnifica; assembly: GCA_023159175.1. Taxonomy (NCBI): domain Eukaryota; kingdom Metazoa; phylum Arthropoda; class Insecta; order Diptera; family Sarcophagidae; genus Wohlfahrtia; species Wohlfahrtia magnifica. The sequence goes on from JAKWBJ010000526.1 coordinate 699,728, forward strand.
TTATTATTATTATTATTATTATTATTATTATTATTATTATTATTATTATTATTATTATTATTATTATTATTATTATTATTATTATTATTATTATTATTATTATTATTATTATTATTATTATTATTATTATTATTATTATTATTATTATTATTATTATTATTATTATTATTATTATTATTATTATTATTATTATTATTATTATTATTATTATTATTATTATTATTATTATTATTATTATTATTATTATTATTATTATTATTATTATTATTATTATTATTATTATTATTATTATTATTATTATTATTATTATTATTATTATTATTATTATTATTATTATTATTATTATTATTATTATTATTATTATTATTATTATTATTATTATTATTATTATTATTATTATTATTATTATTATTATTATTATTATTATTATTATTATTATTATTATTATTATTATTATTATTATTATTATTTATTATTATTATTATTATTATTATTATTATTATTATTATTATTATTATTATTATTATTATTATTATTATTATTATTATTATTATTATTATTATTATTATTATTATTATTATTATTATTATTATTATTATTATTATTATTATTATTATTATTATTATTATTATTATTATTATTATTATTATTATTATTATTATTATTATTATTATTCTTATTACAACATTCTCAGCATAAGGCCGGAAATTACGTATCCGTGTCTGTGACCAAGGAGTACGCTAGTTGGGTTTATTGATCTCTTGGGACTATTGTTTTCTTCTTGTGAAGTTATAGTGTTTATCTTATAAATTTTCTAACTATATGACATGTTGATAATATAACTGCTTTCTGTATTTCATCAATATTCTCTTCCATGTTTAATATTTTTAAATTAGTTATTAGGTTCTTTGGAACAACACCTGTGGCGGATATAATAATCGGGAGAATTTTTATCGTTGTAATATGATACATTTGTTCTAATTCAATTGCCAGATCTGTATATTTCGTAATTTTGTTGTTATACGCTTTTTGCAAGTTTTCAGTTAATGGGATAGAAACGTCAATAATATAGATGTATTTATTTCTACTGTCATATATTAAAATATCAGGCTTATTAGCAGCAACTGTGCGGTCTGTTATAATTTGCCTATCCCAGTACAACACTATGTTATTGTTTTCCGTAACAGGAAGGGGCTTATACTTATAATATGGTACATCTGTTTCCAAAATCCGATTTGCTTTTGCCAGGCTCTTGTGTATGATTTTAGCTACTTTATTGTGCCTTTCGAGATATTCTGCTGGAGATAGCATAGGACACCCAGATATGATATGCTCTATTGTTTCGGAAGTTGTGTTGCATCTTCTACACTTATCTGTTGGCATGTCTTCATGAAGTATATGTCTTCTATAGTTACGGGTAGCAATTACACCATCCTGTATCGCAATTATGAAGCCCTCAGTTTCCATAAACAGTTTACCTTTCCTGAGCCACAAGTTGGAATTGTGGCTATCTATTTCTTCCTTAAACATTTCACGAGGATGCTTTCCATGTATTTGCTTTACTCTCCATGCCTCTAACAGCTCATCACTACTTTTTACATTGACGGGTGTAGTATGTTCCATGCTGCTTAGACATAGAGGAGTGTAATTTTCATCCGATCTAGTTATTGCATTTATAATTTCACAGTTGCTCGAATTCAGGAAATATTCCCGTAAGTTACAAATTTGTTTTTCCTGCAACTCTGCGATGTTCAAAATACCAATCCCTCCTAATTCTCTCGGTATTATGACTCTTTCAATAGCACTTTTGGGATGGTGTGATTGGTATTTTGTGAGCAAGACCCTGATATTTCTCGATATGCTATCGATGTCTGTATCTGACCACTTTATAACTCCAAATGAGTAGTTATAAACTGGAATAGCCCAGGTGTTAATAGCTTTGCATTTATTTCCAGCGTTTAGCTTCGACTTTAGTATCTTTCTTAACCTTTTATTAAATATAACCTCAATATTCTTTTTTATGCATGCTGTGTCGAACCCCCTTAACTGAAGAAAACCTAAATATTTATAATTTTCCTCTTCAGCCAGACTTTCAATTATTCTCTCATCGCTTATTGCACAACCTTCACTGTTTTTTACTACTTTTCCTCTTACCAAATGCGCTATTTTGCATTTGTCTAAGCCAAAACTCATACTAATACCCTGACTGAACTCATCGACTATTCTTATCATTTTATTATTATTATTATTATTATTATTATTATTATTATTATTATTATTATTATTATTATTATTATTATTATTATTATTATTATTATTATTATTATTATTATTATTATTATTATTATTATTATTATTATTATTATTATTATTATTATTATTATTATTATTATTATTATTATTATTATTATTATTATTATTATTATTATTATTATTATTATTATTATTATTATTATTATTATTATTATTATTATTATTATTATTATTATTATTATTATTATTATTATTATTATTATTATTATTATTATTATTATTATTATTATTATTATTATTATTATTATTATTATTATTATTATTATTATTATTATTATTATTATTATTATTATTATTATTATTATTATTATTATTATTATTATTATTATTATTATTATTATTATTATTATTATTATTATTATTATTATTATTATTATTATTATTATTATTATTATTATTATTATTATTATTATTATTATTATTATTATTATTATTATTATTATTATTATTATTATTATTATTATTATTATTATTATTATTATTATTATTATTATTATTATTATTATTATTATTATTATTATTATTATTATTATTATTATTATTATTATTATTATTATTATTATTATTATTATTATTATTATTATTATTATTATTATTATTATTATTATTATTATTATTATTATTATTATTATTATTATTATTATTATTATTATTATTATTATTATTATTATTATTATTATTATTATTATTATTATTATTATTATTATTATTATTATTATTATTATTATTATTATTATTATTATTATTATTATTATTATTATTATTATTATTATTATTATTATTATTATTATTATTATTATTATTATTATTATTATTATTATTATTATTATTATTATTATTATTATTATTATTATTATTATTATTATTATTATTATTATTATTATTATTATTATTATTATTATTATTATTATTATTATTATTATTATTATTATTATTATTATTATTATTATTATTATTATTATTATTATTATTATTATTATTATTATTATTATTATTATTATTATTATTATTATTATTATTATTATTATTATTATTATTATTATTATTATTATTATTATTATTATTATTATTATTATTATTATTATTATTATTATTATTATTATTATTATTATTATTATTATTATTATTATTATTATTATTATTATTATTATTATTATTATTATTATTATTATTATTATTATTATTATTATTATTATTATTATTATTATTATTATTATTATTATTATTATTATTATTATTATTATTATTATTATTATTATTATTATTATTATTATTATTATTATTATTATTATTATTATTATTATTATTATTATTATTATTATTATTATTATTATTATTATTATTATTATTATTATTATTATTATTATTATTATTATTATTATTATTATTATTATTATTATTATTATTATTATTATTATTATTATTATTATTATTATTATTATTATTATTATTATTATTATTATTATTATTATTATTATTATTATTATTATTATTATTATTATTATTATTATTATTATTATTATTATTATTATTATTATTATTATTATTATTATTATTATTATTATTATTATTATTATTATTATTATTATTATTATTATTATTATTATTATTATTATTATTATTATTATTATTATTATTATTATTATTATTATTATTATTATTATTATTATTATTATTATTATTATTATTATTATTATTATTATTATTATTATTATTATTATTATTATTATTATTATTATTATTATTATTATTATTATTATTATTATTATTATTATTATTATTATTATTATTATTATTATTATTATTATTATTATTATTATTATTATTATTATTATTATTATTATTATTATTATTATTATTATTATTATTATTATTATTATTATTATTATTATTATTATTATTATTATTATTATTATTATTATTATTATTATTATTATTATTATTATTATTATTATTATTATTATTATTATTATTATTATTATTATTATTATTATTATTATTATTATTATTTATTATTATTATTATTATTATTATTATTATTATTATTATTATTATTATTATTATTATTATTATTATTATTATTATTATTATTATTATTATTATTATTATTATTATTATTATTATTATTATTATTATTATTATTATTATTATTATTATTATTATTATTATTATTATTATTATTATTATTATTATTATTATTATTATTATTATTATTATTATTATTATTATTATTATTATTATTATTATTATTATTATTATTATTATTATTATTATTATTATTATTATTATTATTATTATTATTATTATTATTATTATTATTATTATTATTATTATTATTATTATTATTATTATTATTATTATTATTATTATTATTATTATTATTATTATTATTATTATTATTATTATATTATTATTATTATTATTATTATTATTATTATTATTATTATTATTATTATTATTATTATTATTATTATTATTATTATTATTATTATTATTATTATTATTATTATTATTATTATTATTATTATTATTATTATTATTATTATTATTATTATTATTATTATTATTATTATTATTATTATTATTATTATTATTATTATTATTATTATTATTATTATTATTATTATTATTATTATTATTATTATTATTATTATTATTATTATTATTATTATTATTATTATTATTATTATTATTATTATTATTATTATTATTATTATTATTATTATTATTATTATTATTATTATTATTATTATTATTAATTATTATTATTATTATTATTATTATTATTATTATTATTATTATTATTATTATTATTATTATTATTATTATTATTATTATTATTATTATTATTATTATTATTATTATTATTATTATTCTTTTTTGTAAGTATTCAAAACCACGAATCCAGGCGTGTAATGTAGATAAACCCTAACTTTGTTAGCCACAAATTCTATAGTCTTGTTGCTCCACAAGTGTATCACTTTTGTGATGAAGATGTTTCAGTCAAAGCATAACAAACTTCACCACCAATTATGGGCAAAGCCATATCATGTGTGTCAGAAAGCTTATGGTCACCATCTTCACATATTTTCTTAACAACTTTTGGATTGATGCAGAGCAGCTACATCTACGTTCGGTCTTGAAAGAGGCATTTTTTAGTTCTTTCTTCGGTCTTTCACGGCCAGTCTGAGGGAGCTGTGATGATGTGGATGGATCTACATCGTCGTCAATCGAACAAATTTTTTATCCCGAGATCTTCTGGAATTCTCCCACTTTTTTCCTAATTTTGCAGAAAATCTGGATGTAAATTGTCTTGAACTGAACTGCCAATTTTACTCGTAGATAGAGTAGAAATGCCTTCTGCTAAAATGCAAATATATCCCATATGGTCATATTCGGGCAAAAAAGTGTAGGTTTCTTTTTAACTTACGCTTAATAAAAATATTGGCGCGGGAAAATGTGTGGCTTTTAATAATTTTTTTTTAATTGTTCACCTTTTCTAAGTCACGGCTTGAACAATATAAAATGTTATTGAACCCATCACTAATTGACGACTTTACATTAAAGAACAAAACGTGAGACTTATTCGCATAAGTAGCGCAAAAGTAACAAATTTTATAATATTCGTAGCCTCATAAATGTTTTGACACAATATTTCTAATAAAACATTAACTGTGATTATACTTACCCAAGTATACTCTGATTAACTGCTTTAAAAATTTGTATAAATCTCTCATGTCCACTTGTCCAATTCCGCTTATTTTTCAACTGATTATTTGTATTAACTACCAAGTCATAGATATTAAATTCAGAAACTTCCACTTTAACAATTTTTAAGATACACAGTCAATCAATATTTACTTATCCGATTCCGCCATGTTTTTCACTAATGATTTGTATTGGCTACGAACCTATTTGGAGCAAATTATGAGACTCTTAATATTACCGTTCGCATGATATGGCACTGCCTGAAAAATTATCGGTGAAAGTAGATCTTTTCAACGTATGTATTTGTTTTTAAATCGGTTGAGGGGTCCACGAGTTGTTAAGTGACAAACATAGGACTACTTATTTTTATATACGTATATAGATTCAGATATATACATTGCTAGCAACAAATATAATTCCCTATATTGCCTTAGAAAAACTGAGCTTAAATGCGCTAGCTTAAAAGCCTTCCGTGCTTAATTAGTCATTTTTTAGAAACGAAAATTTGTTTTTACAATCTAATCATTCGCTTAAGTGCGTTAGGAAAAAAAACGTTTTTTTTATCAGAAAATATCTGGCAAGACGAAAATATATTTTTAAATTTTGCATTGTGTTTTAGCAAGGGTATGTGAAATGTGTGGAATAAAAAAGAAAACTTTAACTGGAAAAACAAATACATAAAGTGTTTCTTTTACATGTAACATTTGTGCATATATCCGAGTTTTCCATTAAATGATTCCCCGGTTAAATGCTTAAAAAACTGTACTTTCTGCACATTCTTGCTCTATTAAAGAGAGTAATCCCTGATTTCATGAAATGAACCTGTGGAAATCTTTCGTGTGTTTCCTGTAGAGGCCACGTTAAATCTAAGTCAACAACAATTGAAGCTTTGCAGGCTAACATTTTCGTTTTATTAGTGACATACGGCCCAACAATGTTCGAAAAAGTGATCCAAAATTGGACGCCCAGAATGCAAATAATAGGACGATTGAAGAAAAACCTGAAAGCCAAAATTTAAAATCTTCATATATATAATTGCAATTTATTATTAATATTACTATATATGTTGTATGATATAATATCACTAATTTTTCATAATAATAATACTCATTGTATCTGTTCATATTAATTTTGTTGAAATTACACTTTCACTAAAACAATCCCAACTTCAGATTCTGCTTCAAATTTGGCAGGATCAATGATTTGTCTAAAAGAAATATATAATTTTTATTAGTTTATGTATTAATTAAAAATGTTTATACATATTTACCCATCAATATATTTTGATTGCATAGATGAACAAATAACTTCAGCTTGGTTTCCAATATTAAAATGATCGTTTATATTAAAAGTTTGCGTTCTGTTGCTCAGATTCAAGATAATGACGTAGCTGTCACTGCCACTTGTGTAACTGTTATTTAAAAAAATAATAATTAAAATGTCTAACAATATAAAAAATAATATAGTTTAGTTCACCGTGAATAGATAAGAATATCGTCAAGAATTGATTTTATTTGTAGAGAGCCAGTTTGCATGGAGGGTTCTTTACGCACTTTAATTAATTTTTTAAACAACAGCAAGTGACTTCGAGGGGCACGTAATTGACTCAAAGCGTTATTGTACACGTAATTGGCAGCAACCGGCAACCATGTATGGTCACCAGTGGTAAAACCTGCTTTATTGGAAGCATCCCATTGGTATGGCGTTCTTTCTGGATCACGGGAATAATTTTCATAGGTTTCTGGACTGGCACTACAACCTTGGGTATCAACAGTTTCCTCCCAACTTACTCTACCATTAACCATACCAATTTCTTCACCCTGTAAAAAAATATAGTTTTTTGTGAAATTTTTCAAATTATTTTTTCTTTAACTAACGTAATAAGTGACTGCATTTCCAGGTAAAGTCTGTAGTAGAATAGTGAACAAATCCATACGTTCTTCTCCTAATCGCGTAGAATAACGAGGGTTATCATGATTGCCTAGTAGCCAGTTTGCCAACACACCATCTGGCATGGTATCTAGCCATCTGGTTATTAAATTTTTAATGTCCTCTGCTGTCGTTGTTTTTATAATGTTTTGCATAAAATAAAAATTAAAGGGAATCATAGAGCCGTTTCTCACTCCATCCCCATAATACAGCATTAAGTTTTCAAATGTCGTATAAGCTTCAGTAAGAAGTAAACGTGTTTCTCCGCCGTGATCTTTTTTATATTGTTCAGTAAGTTCTCGCCATTGATAAACCATTTCAATGGACTCTGGTTGGTTTTGGGTATAAGTATGATTAAGATGACACCAATCCTCTGGGTCAGGGCAAAGACTAACATCGTCAATAACCGGTTCGTCGGGGTAGTCGCCATTTTCATCGATTTTTTCAAACATAAAAGGAAGTGCATCAATTCGAAATCCGGAAATTCCCATATCCAACCAATAACGCATAACTTCTTTCATTTTAGCAACCACAAGTGGATTACGGTAATTCAAATCGGCTTGTTTAATAGAAAATTGATGCAGATAGTATTGCTGTCTCTGTTCATTCCACTGCCAAGCACTATAGCGAAAAGCACTTTTCCAATTATTTGGCGGCTGTCTGTTGCCATTTTCATCTATAGTTCCATTTTGCCAAACATAGAAGTCTTCATAGCCTTCTTCACGATTCACGGATTTTATAAACCATTCACATTCGTCACTTGTATGATTAGGCACAAAATCTAGAATTATACGTACGCCAATCTCTTTTGCCTTTTTCAGTAAATTTTTGAAATCTTCCAATGTACCATATTCCGGATGTATGGCATAGAAATCAGAGATATCATAACCAAAATCCACCATTGGTGACTTAAATATTGGCGATAGCCAAACGCCAGTAAAACCAATATCTTTCAAATATTGCAACTTTTCAGTGACCCCATTTAAATCGCCAATACCATCACCATCGCTATCACGAAACGATCGAGGATACACTTGATAGTAGTTTCCGTACTCCCACCAGTCCTTAGCAAATACACATGTCGACCATGTCAGTATTACGGCAATTCCTAATTTCATTATTTTCACTTTGCGTTTAAAAAAGAGACTAAAATATATTACAACTTTAATCATGATTTTATATCACACTTAATATTTTCTCAAAAGTCTTCAAGTATGTGTTGCTTGAGTACATAATTAATTAAAAAAGATTATTCTAAATAACTTTTAATTTTCTACTCGTATAATATTACAAAAAATGTAAATAAACTTAAGTACTCGGTTCATGAGTAAACTTTTATTTAATAGTAAAATAAGTAATTAATTAAAGAATTATTATGAATTATTAAATTATTACTCAAATACTGTGCGCATCAAAAGAAACTGTACACTACCAATCTGTTGAATATAATTTCAGTCTTATTGGTAAAGTACAATGAATGAAGTTTAGAGGTGTTTTTACACGTAAAATAGGTATATTTATTCGTAACTAAACATACTATTTTTATATCTTTAACATTTTTTATATCTCTAAACTTATAAAATTGGAAAAAATTTTTTGTAGCATAGTTTTTTTTTTTTACGAGTAGTTTCTTTTAACGCGTAAAATATAGAGTACCTTTCAATTTTATTGTAAGATTATAGTTATTGTTATTATTTTTTGTTGTTTTTTAAGAATTGTGTAAAGCGTTAACCCTAGAACCCTAACCTTTTTTTATACATAAACACTAATCATGAGTCGAAACAACTAACATATAGAGTATGTGGTATGTTGTCAAAGCGAACCTTGGTTTTCAAAATAAGTTATTGATTTACTTTATAAAAAAGATCACCTTAATTTTTTTTTAAATATTATATTTATGTACATGTACATTTTTGTTCCTAGGAGACCTACATATCAATTTAAAACTGTTACTAATAAATTATATAAAAACGGTAATACAATTAATATAATAAGTAATCTGGAAAGTAGTCCCCAAGAATAGAAACGAACGCCGAGTTTGCAAAAAGTGCGACCTGGGTTTGCTAATTTCCAATGTTGTTTCATTTGAATCAGCACAGTTGTTAAATAAGGCTAAAAAGGTACCCCAGATCTATACAATACGGCAGAGATTGCGTAAAATCAATGAGAAAGGTCGAGTTGCTGGTAAAATTCCATTTATATGCAAGACAAACAAGCAGCGGCACGTACTAAAGCATACAAATTTTTGGTGTACCGTGCTTGGGATAGATGATTTTATAATTAGACTTAAATATTTCACTGTAAGGTGTATGTATGTATATCGTGGACAATGCACCAGTCCACACTGCAAAAATAATAAAAGATTATTTTAAAGCAAAAATATAAATGGTCTAAAGTGGCTTTCACAGAGCACATACCTGTTTACAATAAAAAATTCTTTGGGAAGTTTAAAAATACGAATTTTGGAGTGTGGGCCCCAAAAACTAGAGGATATCTTGGCATTCGCAAATTTTTTGCGGCATCAGTATTTAATGATCGTGGATTCAATAACACACAGACTTAGGAATTTGGTCGTTCATAGCTTCGAACATTGCGGATATTAATTTATTAACAACATAATTTTGCAACATGAATTTGGATGGTATCATTTAGTTTCCTTATCAAAACTAAAACAAAAGATTGTTATTATTCTAAAATACATTTTAGCTTAAAACCACGAAGTATTTAAATGGGACAAATTGTACAAAAAAAATATTAAACTTTAAAATATATTTTCCTGCGCACCTTCACGGAAACACTGATCTTGACAAATTATTTTTCTTCCTATTGTGTAGACAACCGATTTTTTCAATATTTATGTACAAACTGTCAATTGAATTGTTAAAAATAGTATTTTTGAACTTTGTTTTAAATAGAAATTAGAAAACATTTGTTTTTAATAAAATAGTTTTTAGTAAATATTTGCAATATATATATATATATATATATATATATATATATATATATATATACATATATATATATATATATTTTATTTACTGCTTAACCTTTACAAAACTCTCTACATGGATTTTTTGTCAAAAATTAAGAAAAATTTATTGGAGCTAAATCTGGTTCTGATATAAAAAAATATTATTCTATAGAAAAGTGAGTAGGTCGAACTAGTTTTCACAACTGATCGAACTTGATCTGCCTGTATTTTGGCATCTTCTGGGTTTCCTTGAAAACTCGAACCACTTAAAAATATTTCCTTTCACTTAGAATATACTTTTGCTATTGTCAACATGTGAAGTATCATGAAGTACTATCGTATTGTTACGAAAATTAAGTTTGGGAACAACTGTCTTTTATTACATCGCTAAAATAAATAAACAAAAGCTGCAAAAACGTGCTGCTTATAAATAATCAGAATCGTCAACAAACATTATCAGAGATAAAGTAAATAAAAATAACACAGCAACAACAAAAACTACTAGGAAAGAAAACAAGCAGCGTTGCCGTTTTGGTTATTTTTAACCAAAAATGGTTATTTTTTTCTTTGGTGTGTAGATGCGTACTTTTTTCCATTTTGGTTACTTTTTTCTCGAAGTAAAAAATTAAGATAATGACTTCTTTTAACGTTTATTATCCAGGTTCCACATTGTATCATTTTAAAAACTGGTATTTTGACAATCTCCTTCTGGTGACATATGGACTTCATATCAAAAGACTACATCATTTTTTTTGAGGCCAAGAATGAATCGAATGCGGCTGAAACAATTTTTTTAATAGTTTCAACTGATTTAGAACATGTGGTCAAGCGTTGTCCTAAAAGATCTATTTTTCATCGCCAGCAATGATTGGATACCGCAACAACTTTTGAGTTTGAAATTAATCTTCATAAAGTAATGCCTTTAATTTATAATCTCCGAACATTTTTGCCTGACCTAGGAGGCCTTCCCTTTTCATATCAAAATCATTACTTCTGAACTGCATAAATAATCTCTCACACTTTTTGATCAGTAGAACATATTCAGCTTTGGCAAACAATCGAAGCAAGAATACTTCGTTGTTTATACTATTTCGTTCAGTGGCTAAGTGAGAATAAATATCACACACACATTTACAAATAAATTTTTAAACCTCTCTAGCAAACCTAGCATATCTGCTACATTTTCCAACGTCACAACAACAAATTACATAAAAGCGACATTTGCTATACAAAAAATAATTCCAAGTTTGATATACTTAAACAGTCATGTTTTATATATTGATTATATAACTAAAACACGGTAGATACATTCCAGATGATAGGGTGTAGAAAATTATGTAAAATTTAAAATTTTACATTTTTTGAGGAAATTTTCAAAAAATATATAAGTATTTTATATTTGTTTTTATACCTCAGTCAAATAATTATATGTGAAAGACTTCAACTTCAATTATAATTAACAGAAATAATGGACAACAGGAATAAAAAATTTTTTGAATTCTTTATATATAAAAGCTAAAAATTAAATAACAAAACTATTTTTAAATACTTTTTATAATATAAAAAAAAATATTTTTTTAAATCTACAATTTAAAATATTTTTCTTTACAAGTGAACAGAAAATTGTTGTTCCCAATAATTTATTATATAAGAGAATTGACAACAGTGAAGGAATATGCAACAATAACACCAGCAGAACTGAACATGTTTTCGACCTCACTTACGGAAGTCATCATCCGAGTTCTTTGTGTTGTGCGCATTCATTTTTTTGAACACCTATTATTTAACTCATATTTCCCAGAAATTGAATATCGAAATTACACTTTGCAACGAGCAAAGGTATTGATATTCAATATATGTTTTTTTGATGCGCTTTAGTCGCCTTAAAAATTACACTGGTCTACAAAAAAAAAAAAAAAACCCTTTAAACAAAGCTATATGGAATATATTGATTTTGATGCGCTGAATTCAAATCCGTTTTTAGTTTTTTTCCATCGGGCTCGAATTTTCTTTTATGGACGTGGCAAATTTTTCGTCCAAAATATGGTAGTTATGTCAATATATTTCATCATAACTTGAAAACGACTTGACCGATTTTAATGCAAGTACCATTAAAGGTTTAGGAACAAAATTTCCTATAAATGGTTCGTGATGCAATTTCTTGGTGTAAATTCTTCGAGAGTTATAATCGATAAGTTATCAATCACATCACCCTGTTAAATATGCCACGGAAGGAAAAAACATATATTCAAAATCAAAGGTATTTTTGCTCGTTGCATAGTGTTATTTCGATATTCAATTTCTGGGAAATATGAGTTAAATAGTAGTTGTTAAAAAAAAATGAATGCGCACAACACAAAGAACTCTGATGATGACTTACTTTCCTTCGGTATACTGTAAATCATAGGTTAGAGATCATTCTGGAATAGGTCTGCCATTTCAAAAGAAGAGTCAGTATCTTAGTAAAAGTCGGTGGCAGTATTGCTGCTTATGTGTATAATAAAATGCTAAAGAAAAATTTTAATAAATCTGTCGAAATAATGAAGTTACACATTTCGCATTGTACGGTCATTTTTCGAAAATAATAAAACCCAAAATTGTAAAGTTCGTTGGGATGATCAAATTTTAACTGTATTGATTAATTATCATTAGTTCGGGACATTAAAATATCTTTAAATATATAGTAAAACTAAAGCCATAAGTTTATCAACAAGAAAACAGGTTGAATAAACAAAGATACCTTCAGAAACATTAAGCAAGTTGGTCAATAGTATACCGGAACGACTTCGAGGTATCATTAAAAATAAAAAAGTACACGAAACAAATAATAAGTAGTTATAATTTTATGTAGGGATTAATTTCATTTAATTTGTTTAATTATTATACTCTATTCTAAATAAATTAAAAATACATTTTTTCTATGTTGTATATATCAAAATTTATTTTTATTTTTCAGATACGTTATTATTTTATACAATATTTAAAATGAATTTTTGGAAATATCTTAAATGGTTTTTAATTCTTAGCAAAATGATCATATTTATTATAAATTTACACTCTATTTTGTTGCATAGTGAAAATGTACATTATTTTATAAATTTTTCAAATCCATATTCATATAAATACGTACGTATGTACCTACGTATACTTATTATAAATTTATTTGTTTATTTGGCAATCAATCGTAAACGACTAAACCGAATATGTTGAAATTTGCAAGAAAGAAGAAGATCCAGCTAATGAAATAGGCTGTGTATTTTTAAAAGTTGGATCTGGGGGAAAACGGACCGAATTAGTCACATGAGTAGTCGCCTAATATTGCAAATTTATTGAATTGGCTAACCTAAAAGTGTGCGAATAAAATTAATAAAAAAATTTTCAAGAAAAACGAGTAATGTTAGTGACTTTTAGTCTGAAATGACATTCATTTTTTTCTTCCTAATTTTTTGGTTGATAGCAGTCATCATCCACTTCAAACGACGTTTTTTCATTTTTCTTTTAAAGATAAATAGGTGGTACAAAAGCTAATAGGATTGGGACAAAGGGAAATGCTAATCTCATTTATATGTATTCCTGGGCAACACCAGATTAATGAAGGTAGTTGTAAATAAAGTTGTGGAATACATTTTTAGTATATTTTAAAATTATTTGGTCCATTTTAATATTTGCCATTGGCTAAGAACATGAAAAAAGGCATAATACGGTACATAAACTGAAATTTCCCGGCCAAATATAGTAAATTTTCGGCGGATGAAAGATGTTCTTTGGCATTGTTATAGTCCAACCGTAATTACTATTTCTTTTGTTAAATATTCTCAATCTTTTACCTTTTTTTACTCCCCGTAATAATTTACTGGAAAAAGTTCGATTTCGTTGCGTTTCACTGATGACAATTAGCTAAATAAATATCTTTCAATAGCCAGCCTTTTCTATATGATTTTAAGCTATTATATATATCATTGATGCTTATTGCCCTAGTAGTAGCGAGGTGCTTTTTTGATATCAAAACAATCTTGACAATTTTTGACTTCTGGGCTCGGCATTCACTCATTGCGTTCTTTTATATTTTTTTCAGCATGTTTTTGCAGCTTCTTGAAATTCTTATTTTCAAATCAATATTACTTTTTAAATGAGCGACAAATTTAAAAACGCTAATAACTAAAAATGTAAATTCAAATGTCATCTTTTAAACAAGTGCTTTATTTGCGCAATGTATTTTTTGTTCCATTTGTGGAAAAATATTATATGAATAATAAACATAATTAGTCGATCGGTGTAGTGATTAGAGCGCACGCATAACAACACAAACGACCTAGGGACAAGCCCCAGCAGAGGACATGACGAAAAAAAAATTTAATTGTGGTTTCGAATGTTTAATAATAAACATAGGCTTCAACTTCTTCCCTCCAGACAAAAAACATAATAAATAAATCTGGCGATGATGACAAACTTCAGACGAATGATCAGGGAAACACGCCACCTACTGAAAAAATTACAATGCTAAAGTAAAGATCACCTTCAACTAGCAAGGACCTTCACTACCACACAAAAAGAAAAAAATCCGCTACAGCGGATTAATTATCTGCTTAGCTTGAAATATCAAATTGATTAAAGAAACTGAAACAAAGCAATAGATGCTTTGTGAAAAGCCAATATGCTCTCTAGAGGAGTGACGGAAAAAAAAAGTTCACAACAGCAAAGGAACTTATGCACTTCGTTTGTTCTCTATCACTACACGCCAGTAAAAATTATGAAATATCAAAGATTTTTTAAAGGCAACATTTGCAGATATAAACACAGCACAATTTCTTTTTAAAAATAGTTTTTTTTTTTAAATAAACACAGAAAAAGATAGGGCAACAAAGAGCAACGTTTTAACTCTTCTGTCAAACTCATATGAAAAATAATATTATGTTTTTAATATTAGCATGTAAGCAATGCAGAAACTATTGTTTCTCTAATACTACAATTTTCTGTTCTTCGATGTCAGATTTTACAATGTTTGTATTATTTTTGAGCCGATTTTATATTGTTACTTCATTCTATTGTACTTTTTTGTTTAAATTTCAAAAAAGGCTAAAAAAAGCTAAAAGATTTTTGAAAAAAGCTAAAACTTAAATTTAAAATTTCGAAGATAAGTCGAACATTAAAAAGCTAAATTTAGCTTAAAAAAGCTAATATGGTCACATAGCTTATCATCTACCTCATGAAAACTGATACATTCGTTTATTTTTGGTAGGTGACAGTATATTGTTGTAAAGGGTTTTAATTCTGAATTAATGAATTCTTAATCATCATCAAGTGGTTCAGCAGGCCACACGTAGCTACCAAGAGTGCCAAGCAGTGTCTTTGCACAGCGTTGTGAGAATTACCACAAACACTCGAAAAATCACACAAGGGTGGGAATCTGAAGAGATCACGTAGTACAATGTAACATATCGCGGAGATGTTGTGTTGCAACCACTCGCCAAAGACCTTAAAAGAAGACCTTTTAGATAACTAAACTTTTTCTTTGAAGCTTTTAGCTAAAACTCGCCTTTTTTATTTATTTATTCTTTTTTTATTGGAAAAACAGTGTATTTTAAATATTTGCATATTTAAATGTAAAGTAAAAAATAATTCATTTAATTATTATTAGAAGACATTACAATACAAACTTAAGAAACAGCACTACAATTGTTTTTTTTTTTTTTTAAAGAGACCACTTTACAAAAACAAAATTTTTTTTAGAAAGCTTGGAAAAAAAGATAAATTCACGTTTTTCTTATACAGTATGCCAAGAATGAGTTTACATATATAAAAATAATAAGCTTTTTTAAATTTAAACGACAATAAAATATCAGGGTTTATTACTACATACATACATTTTTTTGTAAATAATTATCACCAAAAATATTGCAAATTAATTGATAAATACAACAAAAACTAATATTACCTAATTTTTTAGTGTCAAATAACTCTTTACACACCGATTGCTCTTTACTCAGTTTAGCATTTATTTAAATTATATTTGGAGTTAGTTATCATTTTCTGCAATTTTGTAAATAAGTTGGTGATAATTTTTTGAAATGCAAATCCCATGTGGTTCAATATTGCACAATTTAAAACATGCCACGAAAAAGGTTATCCTACAACGTCATTCAGTTGATTGACTAAAATTAATATGAATATAAAAGGGTATAGCCGATTTATCAGAAACGCTTACAGTGACAAGAAAAACAATTTACAATGTACAAAATCGAACTGAAGAAAGCGAAAGATTGAAGTTAAAGAGGGAAATTGGACCTAAGACCATAAGAATTAAATATGCAGAGCGTATTATTATTGCAACAATTTCTCAAAACCCTAAAATTTCCATAGGAACACTTGTGAAGAGGAGTGTGGTGTTGTCGATTATCATTAAACGATTCGTCAAGCAGTTTTTAAATATAAATAATAATCAAGAGCAGCACATAAGAAATCATTGTTATCTGCAGCAAACATAGAAAAGCGTTGTCTCGTCGTCATAATGAACGTTTAACAACCGTCTCACTATTGGGATAACGTTATAATCTGGAAAGAAAATGGTGTAGTTTTACAACGATAGGTCTACAAAAGTGTGGAGAAAACACTCAAAATTGCTAGAGAAACACATTATCAATATTGGTTTAAGGGTGTGTTTCAAGGAAAGCGTAGAATATTTTGCTTTTATAGAATCAACAATGGATGCCCGACAATGCTAAGATATTTTAAAGACCCATTTGAAAAGCAGCACTAGGAAATTCGCATTCCTTAGGAGCAACAAACCACAATTTAAATAATATCAGGCCAACGATTCTAATAAAATTTTGCATGTAGTGCGGATGTGGATTCTTTATAACTATGGAAAAGTTATAGACACTTCTGCACTATCCCCCGACTTGAACCATATTAAAGATTTAAGAGTTTTTTGAAAAAAGAAGTAGCTACATGCCGACCAAAGCACATTAGAGAATTTAAGCTGCAGTAATGAAAGAGTTACAAAAATACCGAATTATGGTCTAAAAAAGTTAGTTAATTGGTTTGAAAAGCTACTACAATGTGTAGTAAATGCAAAAGAAGATCATACCAAATATTAAGAGTATGAAAAATGTTTTTATTAATATATAATATAAACATGTTTTTGTGTAAAGAGTTAGTCGACAATGCCAAATGTGACCAAAATTTGTTTTTAATAAATTTCTTATGTGTTTTGAACTGACTTTGGTCTATCTTTTACTTAATATTTTAGTAGATATGTATATTATTATAATAAATTAAAAAGTTTGTGTTAGGAAGCGTCATTTTATTGCTGACGAAGTTGTAAGTACTTAATTATTTTCAATGTGTAAACTCATTCTTGACACACTGTAATTATTTCTACAAAGTTTCATTAAAACAAACAAGTTTTAACATGTTATTTTGTTTTGTACATAGTAATTAGGTCTTACCTTCCTTTCAAAGTCATATTGGTAGCAATTTAAAGATCGGTGTTCTAGAAAATACGTTTTATATCTAAATACATTCCGATTAGTCAATATGAAACGATACACGAAGGAACAACTTGTTTTTAAATTAAAACATATTTTGAAAATGGCAAGAGTTTTCGAGATGTAATTAGAAAATGGAAATGCGATTACAGTCAATGGAAATTGCTACAGGGAGATGATCCGAAGCTTTTTGTGGCGTAAGATTGATGATTTAGACGTAGAGAATATGAGTTTTCAGGAGGATGGTGCTTCTTGTTTCACAGCAAGAGAAACAATGGATCTTTTGAAGCCTGATCTATGGAAGTCGTTATTAACCGGAACCTATTCGTAATAAACTAACAAAAAAATATTTTTATTATCTGAAAAAAAGTCTTCCTTTATTAATATTAATACGATACCTAAATTTTGGACTCCATTCAGCATTTTGCACAACAATAAACGTTCATACGCTTCTTCCTTGATGAACAAAACCTCTAAATTTATTAAACGATCAGGATTTAGGATAAACCTCGCCTCACAGACAACACAAAGTAGTATATATCCTTAACAAAAAAATTTTGTTCAATTAACTGTTTCTAATAAGCTCACACGATAGTTTACTGTGTTGGTTCGTAACCTCGTGCTGTTACGTGCACTAAATGCGGCTTGTGAAAGCATCATTGGCCTATATTTCTTCGAAAATGAGGACGGCGCAGCCATAACGGTCAATAGAAGCACTTATCGCACCATGATAACCGATTTTTTTTCATGGTATGGATGTGAGCGATGTTTCATGCCACAATCGATTTATTACGTCAAACGTTAGGTGGCAGCTTAATTAGCCGAAATTGTGATGTCAGTTGGCCGCTAAGAAGCTACGATTTCACAGCGTTGGACTAATTTCTGTGGCGCACCGTTAGAGACAAGTGTTATGCCGACAACCCAGAGACAATTGTGGACTTGAAATCTAACATTCAAAAAAGTTCTCGTAAATTGATCCGATCGAATCGTTTTATGTCAGCAAATTCCGATTCATGTCCAAAGACGAGCTGTGGAATGTGGTTCAAAAATCATGCCAAAATGCCATTAATTAAAAAATAATAACAAATTTACAGTGAAAAACTAAAGCTAAATTAAAAACCAATAGGAGATTATACTTCCTCTAATGAGTCGATATTTAAGAAGTCAAGTTCTGGTGAATTTAGGCTAGTACACAAGTCTAAAATGCAATGCTTTAACGCTTCTTACCATAAAAAACACTGTAAGATATGATGAATGAAGTGTTTATCATAAAATTATATTTTTAAGATAGTTGTTGGTGTTAAAATGTATAAAATACAGTTAAATGAATGATATTCATTAAAGAGAATTCAAAAGAAACTCAATAAAAATGGTTGATGTTATAAGGGTATCAACAAAACGCGCACACGTTTAGCCGGCCTTATTGCTCGTCGCAAAAGTGGGTTACAAAGCAATGTTATACCGATCGCCATATGTCTATATCATAAATTCTAAAAATAGAAACTGCGTTGTCAAACTATGTACACCACTGAGTTTAAATAGCTGAAAAAAGTCCTTCACAACAAGCTCTCATTGAGACGTTTTACCCACCTAACCTGATCACGACAAAAAAACCATACAATATTACACATACCATATCATGATCCCAAAAACACAAGCAAACAGAAATGATTACACAAGTATACATAGTTTCGGATACATGGTTTTGGATCCAGGCAACCGAAAGCTGTTTCTAAAGTTATTTGGAACGCTGAATCCGAATCTGCACTTCGTTTTTTTTCATTGGTTCTGGTTTTCGAGATAATGAGCATTTCATGTTTTTGCTAAAAACCTTGTTTTTTGGAATATTTTGTTGAATAGTGTGAAGTGATGCTGGAATATCTTCAATATTCTTAAGGTTTCGTAATCTGCAGTTGTGCTTTCTTTAAGTATAACAACCATTTTCTATCTATAGGGATACTGTTGGAATTTAGCAACAAACACAAAATTTATCATTTCTCAGTTTTGACCGCATAGTCTCCACAACAATAACTTGATTTAACTTTTAGTTTGTAAAGCGTAAACTAGACACTTTAGTAGTTAAAATAAGCTATTAAAGTTCTAAACCCTTAACCACTTCCAGAAATATTAAAAAAAGTATTCGAAATTTTTTATATAAATTTTATATATTTTTCTATGAAATAATTACACAAGTATACATGGTTTTTAGATATGAAGAGCAGTCGAACTGAGTCGCTTATACTCTTTGGGATCTGTTTCATGCATTAAAGTCCAACAGTAGTCGCTCATCATGCCCTCGCCCCAAAATCCTTGGTATCGTTTTTCGATTTTCACCAAATCTTGGTGTAGACGCTCTCCTTGCTCGTCGCTTGTATCACCCAAGTTTTTAGGAAAAAAATCGAGATGAGAATGCAGAAAATGTATTTTGAGAGACATTCGAGCTCCAATCTTGCAATAATTTTGCAACAAACTGTCGATTTTTTGCTTGAAATCCGGGGATTTACGGTTGCCGAGAAAGTTATGAACAACATCTCGAAATGATACTTTATTGGGGGTTAAACATTTTGTAAAGTTTCTGACGGCCACTAATTTTCGAATATCAGGTCCGACAAATATTCCCCCTTTGATTTTGGCGACCACCAATTTGGGAAACAACTTGGCTAAGTTCTCAAAATCCGGTCTTTCACGGTCTAGCGCTTTAACAAAGTTTTTGATAAGACAAAGCTTTATGTGAAGAGGTAGCAAGAAAATGTTCTGTGGGCTGACAAGTGGTACAGAAGAGACGTTTTTTTCCTGGTTCATAATTAGTACGGCTTGGCCAATCTTTTTTCACATAATGTTGGCCAGTTGCACGGCTATCCCACAGACACAAAATACAGCAAAATTTGGTAAAACCAGATTGCATTCCCATCAAGAGACCAACAACCTGTTGGAATAAAACATATAAATAAGTTATTCTTAAAAATTGAATTGAAATTTATTTTCAAACCTTCAAGTCACCACAAATTTTCCACTGATGCTCTTTATATTTTATTTTGGTTAAAATTTTAGATATTGTATCGTAGCATTTCTTCGTTTGTACTGCATGAGCGATCGGAATTGATGGTTTTATATTTCCATTGTGTATCAGAGCAGCTTTCAGGCTGTACTTTGAACGATCTATGAAAAACGCCATTCATTTACATCGTATGGTGTATTCATCGCATAAAACAAACCGTTGATATCATTGCAGAAGCATATATTCTCCTCTTTTTCGAAAAGCGGTAATAGTGCCTAATTTCTGATTCTATATACAGTGACTTTTGTTTGACTATCAAGAAATTTCCACTCCACAATAATTTTTTTCGGCTCTCTCCATAACATTGGCAACGAAAATGAAAAATATACTTTTTTACAGCGTGACCACTTGTATAATATTGAGCTACACGCGTTACAATTCGATTTCGGTACACGGCCTTAGAGTGTTTGATACGGAGAAACCAAAATAATAAAAATATGCATTTCTGATCACATCAGTAATAACTTTGCCACTTTTTCTGATCATATACATCCGCAAATATAACAAAAACACTTTGGATCAACTTCGGATTCCAAAAAGAACTTTAAAAATACAAATTAAATAACGGTACTAGCGATGAATAACGGAACAGCTAACTGTCATTACGATAACCCAGTGTTGCCAACGTGCGAGGAACAGCAAACTAGAACCAATTTGGATAAAAGAAACCCGGATTTGAATTCAATGACTCAAATAACATCAAGATTAGTTCTCATCTTTTCTGATCCAAAAGCTGACATGGATTTGTAAACTTGTGTTATTATTAGGCTAACAAAAAAGCGTGTTTTTTATAGAGGTATAGAACTATAAGTTTACATTACTTTTCAAGATGGCGACCGTTTTAACAGCTGTCAAGTGATTTATTTGCAGTTTGGTTTGACAATTCATCATGAATAGATTCACGCCTGAACAAAGCTTGTAAATAGTGCAATTTTCATTTTTCATAAGTGAATTTTTTTTTTCAATTTCTTCAATTTTCATAGGCGAATTTTGTTCAGCGATCAAGCGCACTTCTGGTTGAATGGCTACGTCAACACACAAAACTGCCGCATTTGGAGTGAAGGTAATCCTCAAGTGTATGTAGAAACATCGTTATATCCAGAAAAACTGACTGGTTGGTGCGCTTTATGGGCTCGTGGAATCATTGGTCCGAACTTTTTCAAAAACTATGGTGGCCAGAACGCTACAGTCAATGGTGATCGGTATAGAGCCATGATTACTAACTTTTTCATTCCTGAATTCGATAACCATGATGTACATGAGATGTGGTTTCAACAAGACGGCGCAACATGTCACACAGCTCGTGCCACAATAGATTTATTGAAAGACACGTTTGGTGACCGCCTAATTTCACATTTTGGACCTGTGAATTGGCCTCCAAGATCTTATGATTTAAGACAGCTAGACTACTTTCTGTGGGGCTATGTAAAGTCACTGGTCTATGTGGTAAGGCAACAAACGCTTGACCATTTAGAAGACCACATTCGCCGTGTTATTGCCAATATACGGCCATAAATGTTGGAAAAAGTCATCGAAAATTGGAAGTCCAGATTGGACTACATCCGCGCCAGCCGTGGCGGTTATATGGCAGAAATAATATTTAAAATGTAATGCCACAAGATTGTCTTTCGGATAAACAAAACTCATGTCAATCGAATAATTCATCGTTGTTTTATTGCAACGCAAAGTTCTATACCTCTATAAAAAACACCCCTTATTTAAAGTTCCTATTTAAATAAAATTCAAATCATTACAAAATAATAAATAAAAATACAATTTGAGTACAACTAATGAAAATTTTAAATACGTATGTATGTACACAAAAAAAAATTACCAGCAAAAATAAATTTTATATATATTTTCTTGATGCGCTATAGTCGCCTAACTTCAAAAATCATCAGCATTTCAGATTCTGTGGTTACGTTTTTTAGAATTCTGTTTTCTAAAATATGTGATTTTTAAAAATGCATCATACATCTTATGATAACTTTGAAATGACTTATTCGATTTCATTCAGCCATATGTTAAAAGCATTCCAAATTATACCAGCTTTAAGTTATTCTTACTATATAGGGAAACCTGTTTTTGTGCGAACCGCATAAAAAAGTTTCTCATCGAATATAACTCAAAACTTTTTAAACTGATTTAATTAAGTATACACGTGAAAATTTTTAAACATTTTATTTACATATTTACTTATTTTACAAATAAAAGTCAATTTCATATTTATTCTTCATAATCGCCTTCATCACTAAATAATACCACCGCACTTGCCATTTTTTGAGGTACCATATAGTCGGTAATCAGTTTTTACGACATTGCTTGTTTTACCATACGCTTGTATAAATCTCGATAGCTAGATATACAGGATTGAAGTTCCTTTCAGAATTTTGAAGCTTTCAGAATTGTTATCTATGGCCAGGAAATGACGTTATAATTTATTGTAAAGTGGGAGTCCGGCATTGATGTTATCCGCTGTCATTTTACAAGGTTCCTTTTATTATCGGAAATATCTGTCACATAATTTATAACATCATGGTCCCTTGCGATACCATCCCAAAATATTTCGATAAGATGAAAAACACATCAATAATTGATTTAAAAAATATAACCGTTGTTATTGTCAACAACATATATTTCAATATTATATACCAAAAAAAAAGTTACCGAAATATTTCATAATTATGTTCCTTTTTTAAACACTGCTGATAACTTCGTTTATTATGTTTAACTTTTATATAACGACTAAAAACTATCCTAAAAATAAATACATCGCACAAAAAAACCGCATAAGATAAATCGCATCAAAAAGAAATCGCATAAAAAAGTCGCATAAATATAAAATCGCACAAAAATATTCCGCATAAAAACAGGTTCTTGTGTATATTATTTCCTAATATAACCCGTATTTTTGGAGTTATTGAGAGACAAATAAAAAAAAAATAAATTTTTTAAATTGTTATATTTTTGATTTCTAAAAATTCACAAAAATAGAAAGTAGCAAATATGTACCAGTTTCAGTATTTATTCACAAAGTTGCATATAACAGAAAAAAATAAACCATAATTCATGAAAATCGATTAGTAAATGCATATTTTATTCCCAGTAAAGTGAAAGTAGCTAGTTTTGTAGAAAAAAATGTTTACTTTAATTGCTGAAAATTCTACCGAGCGTATGAGCGATATTTGTGAATTTTAAAAATATTGCTTTTACGACACCCATTACATTATACAATTACAACAACAAATTTTTTTTTAAAATATGAGATTTAAAGCGAAACAGTTGTATGTGGTTTATGGTGTATTTGGGTATTATTAGCACTGTGACCAGATTTTAAAATAACATGAAGCGTTCAAAAATGAACGAATAGAAATTGTTTAATTGCTTTTTAAAATATATTTTTTAGTTGGATATCACATATGGTTCATATAGCACTAGCACTATATGAATTGAACTAATAATTCAAATCTAATCAAAATTTTTACGGAATACCCCCGTGCAGGGTTTCCATCGCAATTTTAGCGTCATAGATTGACGCTTGCATTTTTTCAAATTCGGTTTTCGGTATGTCCATCAGTGCTTTCAGCGATTTTTCCATTATTTCCTCTCGGCTGCTGAAACGCGTCACAAGAAGTCACAGGAAGCCAAGTCAGGCGAATTCTGTGGCTGTTGGATAGTATTTTTTGCATTTTTTGCCACAAAATTTCGATTAATGATGGCATTGTGCGACGGTGTATTATCATGGTTAAAATCCACCAATTTTCTTCGCACTATTCTGGTCACTTTCGGCGAATTGCTTCATGCAGACGTCTCATAACACCGATAAAAATACTCATTGTTTACTCCTTGGCCTTCTGGAAAACAATTCATGATGCACTACACTTGTAATCCATGAACACTGTGAGCACTGCCTTCTTTTTTGACTGAAAATGGTCTCCATTCATTAGGTGGATGCCAATCACTTGACTGATGCAATATCACATGGGGTATTTCTTTAGACATAATGTAACTTTTTAAACGAGCGACGATTTAAAAAACTTTATTGACAAAAAATGTAAATGGAAATATCTTTTTTTAAACAAGTTCTCCATTTGCACAATCGAATTATTTTTGACCGATTGATGTGAAGAATTTTGTATGAATAATAAACACAACACAGTCGATTATGCCCATAATATCAAAGACACAAAACTAGAAAAAAATAAATTTCATAACTAAGGTAGTAATATTTTTTGAGACATTAAAAGAAACAAACCTAGAATTAAATTAATTTCTTGCTTATATACTCTGTAATTCAAAACAGGCTTACACAATTGATAAGTACACCTGATGTGAGCATAAATAATCAGAGAATTGAAATAGTGACATCTACTAATAATGTTGGTGTATATTTTAATAGAACTCTTACCTGGTCTGATCACTTCAATTATGTATGTGAACGTTCCTTCGCCATGTTAAGAACTGTGTAGGGCTTTCAATACTGCACCATAATTAGGATTAGAATTCTCCTGACAAAGACGTATTTAATTCCAACTTTTTTATATGGAAGTGAGATTTTCTCTAGTTGTGATTCTATCAGTAAGAGAAGTTTGAATGTTCCCTGCAATATTATTATTCGGTTTGTATATGGTTTGAATAGACGTACTAGAATATCTATGTCTTCATCTCAGTTTTATGGAATTTCTTTGATCATCTCCTCAAATTAAGAGTTTTAGTTTTGATGCACAAGATACTCGTAATATATACGCACCAGCCTGAAGATCTTTATAATAGATTGTCTTTCGTGGAAAATTGCACAGGTAAAAGGTTGCGATCCTCTGGGTACAAGAGCCTAATGACTAAATAGCATCTCTATATATTTGCAATATTTCCCCCTATAGCTGTCAGGTATTAAGTAACGCACGACAAATTAAGGCACAACTTATGAAACTGTTCGCTATGTAATAAGTTGCTAAATGTGTTTATTGGATATTTTGTGTATGTAAATTTATATTAATTTTTTTATTTTCTTGATTTCTTTTATGTGTTATTTGTAAACTTATATTGTTATTTGATTATAATACAGGCATAAATTTTTTGCCTTACTTGCTTTTCAGTTTTATACAGCAATATAAGCATAAAGTTTTGTGTATGGAGCTTTACGAATAAATAAATAAATACTTATGACGTTTTCTTTTCAGAAAACAATGTTGCCATTAAACGTTGTTCAAAATTCAGAAATATCCAAAATTTTTGGAGACAATATATATTAAAACAGATTGATACAGCAACATATTCCTTTTTTTTTAGAAAAGAACACGCTATTAGATCAACAACTCCTGTCAAAGCTCATATAAGAAAAAATTAATTTACTAATACATATTACCATGTTAGTAACTTTGTTTCTGTAATACTACAATTTTATTGTTTTTGATGTTAAATTTTACATTGTTTGTATTATTTTTACGTCGATTTTATAAAGTTAATACACACATATATATTTGTTTGCTCTATTGTCCTCTTTTATTGCCATTTCAGAATAGACTAAAAAAACTATTTCTGAAATATCCAAAAAGCTAAATAAGAAAATTCAGAGCTAAATCGAGCAAAAAATGCTAAACTTAGCTTAAAAAAGCTAGCATGGTGACACTGACCCATTGTTTTAACCAACAGAATACTGTTTACCAGGTTTTCAATTTAACTGGATGTTAGATGTTAGACAATAACAAAGACATTGCATGTTCAATATTCAGTTTTATATTTGCATCCGTTGAAACTATAAGGAGAATAATCCACATGTCGCTCTTTTGTTGCAACGGTGTCAAAAAACCATAACTTGTATTCATCTATTTCTATCTTAAATTTAAATTTAAAAAATTTTTAATTGCAATCCACCAAGTTAATCTCTTTTCAGATATGATACTGTTGCAGTAAAAGAGCGATATGAAGACATTCTTGCTCTTTCATACATATACTACAATAAGTACAATTTTTCATGTCCATTATTGTTGACCTCATTTTTGAATTTATACATCATTGTTTTTGCAGTTAACTTTCTAAATTCAAATACATATCTATGTATGTGTATGAAAAGTTGTTATGTTTATCTCTATATGTATGCCTGTATGTATGTATGTACGAGTATGTATGTGAACAAGTCAGTGTGCTTATGCAACCGAATGTAAAATGATTTTAGTTTAGCCCTTAAAATGATGCTTTAACACACATTCAAACTGATACAAATAATGTTAACTGAAACAAAGCGCACGAGAATTTATATCCCTAGGGATTTCAACAGTTATCAAAAGGCAACAGCGACACTGAAAAAATAATTCTAAAGAAATCAAATATAAAAAAGCTGAAAAACAGAGTGAGTAATAGTATCATTGTGTTATTTTATTTTAATGATTATAACGCATCAAAGAGCCCAGAATTCATCTGTTATGTTGTGTTTTGAAAGCAACTTAGATATAAAAAAATATTTTTTAAGACCATGTATTTTAAAACGGATTGTCGTTTTCTGACAATAAAAATAACGGATGTTAATAAAAAAAATGGTAACTGACTAGAACAAAGAGAAAATTCTCAAAAAGTGTTTCTTTTTATTAATTTGAGCTACAAAATTAAATACTATTAGCAAAACTGTTTAAACTGACTTTTGGGGTTAACTTTTAAAAGCAATTGTCGTCCCACTGAGCCTTAGAAACCTCGTATGGGAGACAAGAGTTAAATATTTCTTAAAAATACTATGAAACGCAACTCAATGCCACTTGCAGTTGTACATATAAAATTAACATTAAGCTACACAAAACGTACTCAAATTACTTATTCTACCTACATGAATCTAAATTTAAGAAATTTTTAAAGTGTAAATGATGAAATGATATTTTCCATTCAAGTTAACGTTGCTAATAAGGTTCCGGCAAACATTCCACTCACCTTTTTATAAATTTTTGGAACGGCATGTTTTTGCTAAACGAAAATGAACATGAAAAATCTTTTTTCATATTGAAAAAGTATTAAAATTGTGATGTTCCGCATTTTTAGCTTATTCATAAATCCTTGAATTATTCTAAAATATATTGTCTCATATTTGGACCTTGAAAAACATTCATTTTTGAAATATACCATATATCTGAACCCTTTTATTAACTTCCAATGAATTTTCAAATGTACATACTTTTTATATATTCTCGTAAACTTAATTTCCACAACTCCCTAACAATCTTTATTTTCTGTTGAATTTTGACAAATTTTTATTTCCAAAATTAATAGATAGATTGAATTATGTGGTAGTATGTGTTAACATACAACTTCGAACTTTTAAATATGTGTACATATAATACATATTAACCATCGGATTGATAAAGTTTTATTAAAAATTCGCTGTCGAAAGTTATGCCACTTATACCTTTTTGATGAATAAGGCTCGATATTTGCATTAACTTTTTGACTGTTTATAAAAATTTATTTTTTTAAGAACTTATGAAATGTATTAAATCGGGTAGAATTCTCAAAAGCAAAAATCGGTTAAGCGGTTTTTTAAGGAAAAATATAAAATATTTGGTTTTGAATCTTATATACAAAAATGAATGTGTGTTTGTATGTATGTCTGTATGTTTCTTTGCTTGTGCCTTATAGACGGCTAAAAGGCTGAACCGATTTTATTACAATTTTTACTGTATCTCTCGCTATACCTGAATGGACCTATAGGATATATAAAATTCAAAAATTAAAACTGGGCGATGCCATGCCCATACAAAGTATTATATATATATATATATATGTATGTGTTTGTATATATTTATTTGACGGTATCTTCATAGTGGTAATGTTAAAGCCTCTACATTTGGTCCAAATAATTTCAGAATAACGACATATCATCAATCAAAAAGCGGGCAAAATTAGACAAGTAGGCGTGGTAACACGAATCATCAGTCAAAGAGTGGGAGGAATTTGACAAATGGGCGTGATACCCCCAGGCAAAGTAAATTTTGATTTTAGTATATCTTGATAGTGGTTGAAGCCAACGTTTTAGTATTTGGTCTGAATAACATCACACGCAATACAAATCATCAGTCTAAAATTAACCGAAATTGCACAAGTGGGCGCGGTACCTCCCATACAAACTAAATATTGATTTCTATATATCTTGAGAATGGCTTAAGCTAATGTTTCAGAATTTGGTCTGAATGACTTCGTACTCAATAACAATCATCAGTTAAAAAGTGGGCATAATTGTACAACTGTGCTTAGTACCCTCCATACAAAGTAGATATTGAGAATGGTAATAGTAGAAGTTTCATAATATGGTTCAAGCAAAGACATGAACAATAAACATCATCTATTAGTAAGTGGGCGAAATTGGGTATTTTTACTAAATATTAAATTTTGTATGTATGGAAAATGGCAGCAATTGAAACTCCGCTATCTATCACATCAGCCAAAACACGGGTGTTGCAGAAAGTGCATTGGAGAAAAGCTGTCTTATAACGTACATATAAAAAAAAATCATTGTAAAATTAATACAAGGTTGACATTTTTTAATAATGATTTTGCTTCATTATCCTTTCATGTAAAAACAATGTTAAATTAGTAGTTCTAATTAAGTCAAAGTGATAATCCTGTTGAAATAATGTGATATTCTTATCGAATCAATATTGTGAAAAGTTAAAATAACACGAGTTTCATGTTGAATTAATACAAAACTTATGTTAACTTAACAATGAATTCACTTAAAACTAATATGATGGTCATATTAAAATAATAATAAAACATGTCGAAGTAACATTAAATATCATGTCAATTGGAAAAGATTTCTGTATTCCTACATTTATTCAGCCGCTGCTAAACTTGTTATATATGGGCCATTAACACATTTTTATTTATAGAGTATATGAAGCATATAAATAAATATATATGCTTTAGTGTTTATGTATGCCAAGTGACAAGAAACTTTGCCCAGGTATGGTTACCTCTAAAATGAATTCTGATGTTCCTTATTTTGACCTAATGGTAAAATTTTGTAAAATCCCACTTTAAAGTGCCCTAATCGAGTTTAAATGTATGACCGACCCCCACTAACTTTAGAGGGCTGACCTACCCACCTCCTGGAAGCTCCATGGGGGGTTCTCATACAAAAATTTAAAAAATTACCATTTTTATAATTTTACATAAAACAGTCAGCGAAATGGCTATGTTTGTTTTGTTTTAGAGTTTATTTTTTTTAATACAACTTAATAATAAAAAAGAAACTAAAAAAATTATTTTTTGAAAACTTTTTTACTTTTAAGTCTGGGAAATTTCGCACGGTTCTCTGATATTGTCGCCATACCAGCGTCTAAATTTTCTGGTATAACTCGCTTGGAAACGTTAGCTAGCAATTGAACATGTCGTTCCGTTCCTTGTATATGTGACAGAATGTTTAGATTATCACGGTGGATCATCTTGATCTAAATATTCTTTCAATGTATCGTACGGAATGCTTCGCGTGAATGGTGATTCAAATACGTTATTTATATCATTCAAATTTATCATTTCCGTGTTATTTGTGCAATGAAAGTTTATATCTGGTTTTTATAAACTATAAGTTCCGTTGGGTCTTCTTCCGTTGGGTTTGATAGTGTAGAATTTTCTTTATAGCACAGTCTCGCTTTTCTTTACTATCACCAAACAACATAGATAGCGAGTTATTTTCCGGTTTCCGTATTTGCCGTTGCCCTAAAATATTTTATCTAAGTTTTTAAAATATTTTACGTTTCATTTGTAGTTATTTAATGATAGGAAATTAAAACATCGATGTATCGGTGTTATTACCGACGTTTTTCAACATCAATGTTTTTTGTGAAAACATAGATGTTAAAAAAATCATCGATGTTTTTATGAACGATGTTGCATCACTAATCATATGATATAAAATATTTTTTTTTTTTGGCATGGAATGACGTCTTTAAAATTGTTGCTATTTTCGAGTACCATAAAAACAAAAATAATAGCCATCTAAGTTAGTGTTTTTCATTCGAATAAACGACTTTTTGCCAACCTTTATCCCTTAACTATTTTTCGCATTCCACGTCATATGATCTTGACCAGAAAGATGATAAAAGTACCATTACAATGAGCTCGGGTTTACTGTTTGAATATACTTTATCATTTAAAGTATCTGCTATTCGTCTGAAAAAAGACTTTTACTTATTGTTTCCGTATTCACAGTACTTAAAAAAAAATAATAATAATAATGTGGTTCCATTCTGTTGAACCGGAGTGTATATTATATCTTTGGAATAATTTTTTTCTCTAAAGAAAAGATAAAAAACGAACATGTATAAATTGCTTATCTATATATAAAGATTTTTTAAAACTGCAGAGGTTGTGCGAGCAGTGTATTTACTTAAAGTAATTATAATACATTATCAAAATTTATATTTTAGTGTTAGGTGAGCCTGGTCACCTTAATTTTTGGAAAAAAGGAAATAATCAGAAGAAGCAATGTTCCGAAAATACGGCGGAAGTGGCATATGATCGCTTTTAATAATTGTTTTGAAAGTTTTGCGACGTGAGACCAGGCATTGTCATAAAAAATAATAGTTAAATACTAGTGCGTGGTTCAAACGAAGTAATTGCAGTTTGCTCTGACCACCGAGTTGAAGCAGCTCATAGCTCCCACCAAGTGTAAATAGTAAAACGACGTAATTGTAATTTGGAAGCACTTAAAAAAAACACATTGAAAAGCCGAATATAACCCAGGGGGTTGGGGTTTTTTTTTAACCCGGCTCTCTATCAACCCTGTATAGAACGTCAGTAGAAATTTTTTTTTTTTTCATCTTTAGGGTCCAAAGATGGAGGCATATTTCTAAATAAAATCGGTTCAAAATCAGGTAAACCCTACAACGAAATGTTTGTTTTACTTTTAAGGGACTTACATTAAGCGTTGATAACATAAATGCATGCTTATCAGAAGTTGTTCACTGGTCTGAATTAATTTCTTCAAAGCCCTACTAGCAGTACGTAGTCCCCTTGTATTAGATTTTGCTAAAACATTGAACAAATGGCGAAGTAGGAGTTCATTGAAATTCAACAAACCAATATAATGGTTTATTTTCAAGGCTTCAAACTTTCGTATAATTCTATTTTGAGTTCTAGTATTGGCGGTTTCCCCATTGCAGCAAACTTCTATTAAGCTGGTAAGCGATTATTTTTTCCCTTGATGAGCTCACACAATTGCAGCTATGTAGTATTGGAATACTAAGCGTCAACATTTATGTGACCTAACAGAAGTTGCTAGTTTTTTATTTTTTTATAATCAAACCTTTAATAAAACCCTAGATAGTAACAAAACAGCAGATTCTTAAAGCTCATAAAATTTACTTTACCACAGCCCAAATAAATAGTATATTGTGTTTGGATTTAGTGATACTTTCTTTACTTTCTTTGGGAATTTTTTTTTGAATTTTGTATAGATTTCGAGTTTGCTATACGCCTGCCACGTTTTTACGATTTATATTTGAAGAACTGGCAACACTAATGTCAATAGCTAAAATCTAGCAAAACTATAATAAAGTTTGACATTTTTTAGCATAAACGTACTCATAACGTTTTGATGTACAAGTGCTATTTGTTTTGTTTACAGTGAATTAAGAAAATCAATTTGGCCAAAAATTAAATGAGAACGAAGAATTGCATGAACACTTTGTTGTAAAAAAAAGTTTTATCTCGTTGGAAAAAAAAACGCTCGCGTCGATTGGTGTTAGAAAATGATTGAAAAGTTCGACCGACGTGTATAAAATTCTAACAAGAATCATGGATATATGCCTATGAGCCAGAAAAAAACAGCAATCGACCATGTGGGTATTAAAAGACGAGCTAAATCTAACAAAAGTTCGTGGAAAAAGCACAGCGAAGCAAATGTTACACGACTATTTGTTTGCTTGAGTCTTCGGAGAAATTCATAAAACCAACCGCCGAAGACGATCTATTCTCCATCATGACAATGCGAGCTCTCACACATCTCGTCAAACAGGTGAATTTTTGAGTAGTCAAAATACGGAATTGATGAATCATTCTTCATTCTTCATTCTTCTTCGTACAGTCCTGATATCAAACCAATAACATCTTCTTGTTCCCAAATATCCACGGCAAACAGCGTGGTCAACGATTTACGATCGCCAAAGAAGCAGTTGAAGCGTTCAAAAACCATGTTTTGGAGGTGTTTCAAGAGGAATGGAAAAACTGCTTTGAGAAATGGTTTGAACGAGTGAAAAAGTATAGTGATCATCAACGGGAATATTTTAAAGAACAATAAAGTCATTTTCATTTAAAAATATTTGTTATTATTTACTCTTCCCGAAATATAAATGGTACCCCTCGTATACATACATATATTCATTAAACTCGTAATAAAATGATTTATTTTGTAAATAGCAATTGAAAATTAATATTTTTCACATATACTTTTACTAAGTTTACTTGAGTACGATTTTATTTATGTATGTGCTATAAACATGGCATGCTTTAAAAGTTGCAGATGCAAATTTTGTGATTATTAAATAGAAATTAAATGAAACAAATTAAATGTTGTTTGATTAACCTGTGAATGGTTGTAGTCGTATGAATATATTTTTTGGTTGACGTTTTCAACTCATAACTTAAACGAATTCAATATATATTTAAAAAAAACCTAAATTTGTGCTGTTCAGCTGTAACAATTTTGTTTTTTTTTTTCGAATCATTTTTAACCCGTGGAAGATGATGACTCCACCATTACGATTTGTTACAATTTAGCGAATAAAAAATTTAATTGGATTTTAAATTTTAGTTTTCCGGTCCTCTTTATAAGTACCAGCGAAAGAATTTTTTATTTCATTTTAGTCTTTATCTTTTATCAGCCAACCAGGTAGTCAAAAAAAAGTATTTTGAATACTCAAGGAGAGCAAAAAATTCTTCAAAATTATTTTGAGGTTGTACGAGTTTGCAAAGAAATAATAACCCAACAGTCACAATGTGGCAGTCACATACGAATACGAATGTGAACCAGAAAAAATAAAAAAAAACAAAAATGAAAACAAAAAAGGCATGTTTCATTAAAAAATTCAAGTGTCTGCAACAGTGAGTGACACAAGTGTCAAAATTATTGGACTGTGATTTATGACATATGCAACATTTTATTCATACAATAACAGAGTCAAAGATCATATACACAATTCAACATTTACAGTTATGGGCTAAAAAAGCTCTACACACAGATGTTAAACTGATAACGTAGTATACTTCGTGAAAATTTAATAAAAAAAAATATATAAACATTTTTTTTTTCCTTTTAACATACTACCTTGAACAAAAAGTTTTTGGAATAACCACCAAGTGACTGTTCCATCATTCCGATTTCCGTTTTTGTTTTCTCGTTAAGTTGGTACATTCCCAACTTAGCGTCATAGCTTGACATTTGCAAAAGCTAGGTAGCCCAGAGTACATCCATCTCCATGTGTGTTGGAACTATGTAAAGGGTCCGCCATCTAACGTTTTTTTTCAACTAGTGCTTATTTCGTGAATGGCAACACTTAGTTCATGTCTGATTTGACAGATAATTAGTTTTATCTTTCCGCTGAACGAATATGGTTGTGTATACGCTTGAACAACGCTGGGAATCTGAGCCTGCGATCGATTTACAGAAGATGCAGATTTTGCCAAAAAATCATATTTTCAGATGAAGCTCATTTTGATCTTGGCGGGTATGTAAACAAGCAAAATTGTTTGGGCACAGAAAACCCGCACGTATACATTGAAAAGCCGATACACCCAAGACGAGTCACTGTTTGGTGCGGATTTTGGTCCAGAGGCATAATTGGGCCATTTTTCTTCGAAAATGAGCAAGGAGTGGCCGTTACAGTCAATGGCGATCGTTATCGGGCCATGTTGAACGAATTTTTGTTCACAAAACTTGAAGGGGAGGATATTAGCAACATTTGGTTTCAACAGGACGACGCTACGTGCCACACAGCCGAAGCTACACTCGATGTTTTGCGCCCTGTTTTTGAAGATCGCATTATCAGCCGCAGAGCTGATGCCGTGCCACCTCGGAGCCGCGATTTGACACCGTTGGACTATTATTTGTGAGGTGCCGTCAAAAATAAGTGTTACGTCAACAAGCCAGAGACAATTGACGCTTTAAAGGACAATATTCGTGAAGCCATTGGTGAAATACAGCTGCACACAATCGATAATATGCTTAAACATTGGACCGATAGTGTAGGCTACTGCATGGCCAGCCGAGGCAGCCATTTGATTGAAGCTATTTTCCAGTATTAATCGGAAGGATTGTACTTACAAATAAAAAAATAAATGTGAGAAAATATTCAGTAGTTTTTTTTTATAGCATTTAAAAAACAAAAACAAAAAATTATTTGGCGGACCATATGCTATCTTAAATGTTTGGATTTGAACCGGATGGTGAAAACGGGTTAAAGAGAAAAAATTATAACTAAAATAATAATTAATATAGCGGTAGCGAAGTACGCCGGGTTTTAGCTAGTATTCTATGTTCATATATAATAACTCGAGAACAACTCAATCGGGATATAAACCAATAAGTGCGTCGAAATGGTCTACTTTCACTTATTATCACGCAAATTGAATTATTTATTTGTCTATATTTTCTAAGCGGTAACAGTGGCACAGTAAATTTGGTCCAAATAGGTTCGTAGTCAATACAAATCATCAGTCAAAAAATTGGCAGATTTGGGCAAGTGGGCATGGCACATCCCATACGAAGTAAATATTGATTTTTGTGTATCTTGAGAACGGTTAGAGAGGAAGTTGCTGAATTTGGACAAAATGGCTTTATAGTTGATCCAAATTATCGGACAAAAAATGGGTGGAATTGGACAAATGAACATAGTACGGACGTTGGTTTATCGCGAATGTGGTAAATATCATTACGAACTTACCTTTACCTTTCTTATGTAAACCACGAACTTCTAATTTTTCAATTATTAAAATCATTGAAATGCCTGTTTTGAACACTTGTTACAATACGAATGAGTTGACGGACCTAAATGAAATTTAAATGTGTTCATATGACGGGTAGAAGTTGCCATTACACAGAGCTTTTTGCTGTTTTTACCACAATTACTATGTCAGGTTAAGAACATTTGGAACTGTCCTCGCATCTTGGGATCAAAAAGTGGGCGAAATCGGATAAGTGGGCGTTACACTAAGCTAGCTTACCCCATCTGGCGTCGCCCGAAAACATATACAGGGTGGGCGAAGAAGTAAATTGGCTGTCAAATGAAGAAATGTTAAGAATTGAGCTGTCAATCTTTGACACTTATTTAGTAAAAATTTGGAAATTTTAACTATGGAACGCTACACTCTTGAATAAAGATTTTATTTGTGAAAATTTACTGTTTGAAAATCTAAACGAAAACAATTCATGACCCTACGGTGCGGTTTGTGTTAGACGTCATCTTCGGCCCGTACTTTTCCGAAAATGAGCAAGGAAACGCCGTCACCGTCAATTCTCTGCGCTACCAAACCATGAGAACCAATTTTTGTGACCACAATTGGCTAAAGTTGACATCAGTGACCTTTGGTTACCGCAAGGCGACGCCACAAGCCACACAGCCAGCCAAACAATTCAGTTATTGCATGAGAAATTTCTCGATTTGGCGATGTCAATTGGCCGTTTTGTTCTGGTGATTTTACGCCTTTTGGATTATTTCCTCTGGGGCCATTTGAAAGACCGGGCTTACGTGAACAAACCACAAACAACTGATACTCTTGAAGATGAAATTTGGCACTGCATGGAAAGTGGAGCTTTGTTGCAAAATGTGGTTCAAAATTTTGTAAAAAGAGCGGACGTTTGCCAACGTGCTAGAGGTGGACATTTGCCCGACATCATATTTCATTATTAATTCCCATATTTATATTTTATATTGGTATAAATAAAACTGAATTTGTCGAAGAAAAAGAAAACTGTTTTTAAGCCCCTTATGTATACAACTATGGTAGTTATACTAAAGGGTCTAACCAAAGCGCATGGTGTTAATTGTAATTAAAATAAATAGTTTTCAGAGAATTATCTTAATATTTTTTATTATAATAGAAGGATCTATGGCAATATTCGTGAAGCAAAATATCGGATAAATGCTCGCAACGGCTTTGGTGGCATACCTCTATCCGTCAGTCCATATTTTCAATGAATCTGAGACGATATACATAAGTTCAATGTCGTTAATGTGCCGAATTATCTCGCCCTTTAGCCCTTGAATTGTTCTTGGCTTATTGGCGTACGAGTACACTTTCTCTTTTATATATTGCCAAAGAAAAAAGCCCAATGCTGTCAAATCACATGATCGTGGCGGCCAATTAATATCGCTACGACATGAGATAACACAGCCATTGAATTTCTTGCGCAAAACAGCAATTGTTCAGTTGGCATTGTGACAAGTGGCACCATCCTGTTATATCTGGACGATAGATCCATACCCTCAATTTGTGGCCACAAGACATCCGGTTTTAGTCAGCATTATAGTCATTATAGTCTCAATAAATAGTCAGCATTTTCTATATAAGAACAGATATAAAAAAAAATGTAATATACATACACTTATATAGATTCCCGGGTAACGACGGTTGGGTTAAGCTAGTAGTATACATATTTTTATCTGCATAGATGAAAGTATCACGTAGTAGTGGTTTCTAAACAATTTAAAATAAGTGAAAAATATACAATACAAATTAAGAAATATCGTACAATAGATTACAAAAGAAATAGAAAATAATATCTGAGATATCGATACATGATTGAGACATTCTTATTTGAATTTTATTATACTTTGTATATAATATAACATTTGCCATAAATTTTATGTTAAAAACTGTGTTAATAAATAAAAAAAATTAATATTTTCAGCTAACCTGTATCCATAAAAGCAACTATACGCACTTTAAACACAATATTGTATGGCTAAATTGAAAATAATGATCAAAATAGAATATGTTTTAAGTGACACGGTATATGCCCCTGTCTATGGGAAGCATGAATGAATACTACCAGAAGGTTTGGAAAAGCTTAAAGTCTCGTAAATAGACGAGACTAATGCGTTGCAATTGTAGACAATCAGCGCTTTCAGCGGGAATCTAGGTTGCACTTAAATCCATAGTGCCATATAACTGCTTTCCATAAGCCAAATTGGAACAAGATTTAAGCATTAGCTTTCGAAAGAAACATGTCATGGCCGTGTGATCACCAAGGATTATTAAAGAAATTGATAATAATATTTATTTCATTAGCACTAGTGTTATACGTATTATGAGCTTCATAGATTTTCAAAGTATTATCCTGCTTTTATATTGCCTTTCACTCTTTCACTTTAAAACATTAAATGGTCAGTAATATATCAACATGTAACGTACAAATTACCTTTTATAAGCGGGGCCAAGTTGTAACAATATATGTATGTGTACATACATGCATCCTTCTTAAATTTAAATAAATATTTTTGCGTATCATATTGTATATTAGGGTTGTTTAATTTTATTTAAAATTAAAAATAATTTGAGCGAACTTTCTTTTTTTGACGTAATATTGAAACAGTGTAATGCCAACATGGTTATCTTATCTTTCGAGATCTGCTCGTAAGTATTTAACTGTAATACACATATAGTTAGCGCATTTGTTTTAAATGCTATACGTATTAGGATAAAATAAAAAAACGTATCTTTCTATTGCTAAAATAAATAAAATACTGTTCCAGCACTTCTATAAATTAATTTCTTTTTTATTGTATACCTTTATACAAAAAATACAACTTTGTACTATATTTGAATAGTCCTCTTGCTACAATTTTAAAATTTTTCTTAAAAATATATTCGCAAAAAAACAAGTGTCCATATATAAAATGTATTTTTTTTAATAAATCCCTTTTAGTCAAACAAGTAAAAGCACAATATCGAAACTATTAAGTGTTTTAATTTTTTTGGATACAGATTCCACAAATAGTATACAATTATTTTTTACTGTAAGTGAAGCCACTCTAATGTTTCTGTGTTTCTCTGAACATGCTTGCAGAAAAACAAACTTTCGTGTTTTAACTTATGAAGGCAAGTTTTCATGTATTTATGAACGTTGTAATTGAATGTGAATACGTGGTCTAATGGTCTCATTTTTATTTGTGTAATTTGGTTGGTTGTTCTTTTGATGAAAGTTTGTTTTGCAGCAAGCATGTTCAGAGAAAAAGTTATTACTTTTGAGGTTTAACCGCAAGTGGAAAATGTGAACGGTGCGATTTCTGAGAGAGCTGTGAAAAAAGAAAACTGTTTAAATACAGGTACAAGAGAATAGTCGATAACCTCGACTTTATGGCTCTCTATAAAAACGGTTTTTCGAGGATTCTTTGTGGATTTTGTGAGCACCATATGCGACAATTTTGTTTGTTTACTTAACCGCCTAATTGAAAATGGGTTCCATCACTAAAGATGATTTTGTTGAGAAATGTGGTTCAAAATTTTATGAAAAGAGCGGACCTCTGCCGGCATGCTAGAGGTGGACATTTGCCAGACATCATATTCCATTATTAATTCCCCTATTTCTATTTTATATTGGTATGAATAAAACTAAATTTGTGAAAAATGAAATGTGTTTTTAAGCCAATTTAGTTCCTAACCTCAAATTGGCCACCCTTTGTTTTATTATCTTATCTTATATTGTCTTTTAATTTCCAAAATTTTTAGATAAAGGATAAATATTTAACTTTAAAATTAGTAAAATATAGAAAAAATTAGAGAAATTAAATTAAGCATTGACTGTAAACCTAATCTATTAAAAAAGGTAGGGTGAAGAATATCCAAATAGTATGTTTTGTAGAAGTAGTTGGGTATTTCTTTTTTAAATACATTTGTACATGTATTCGCATTTTATTTACACACACTTTAAAACATATATGAAAAAAATGGAATTAAGAGTACAAGGTTGAACGTTTTTGTTGAATTAATGCGAACTTATGTGAACCCAGAGTTGGAAATAAAGCATTATTAAAGAATTTATACTCTTATAGTCAGTATTTTTGTACTATGTCGAATGATCCTAAAAAATTTGTACTTTAATACACGAAATAATTCTAATATTATCTTCTTGCTGATGTGTGGAATCCACACTAAGATTCCAGAAACAAATTTTTTTCGATATTTTTGAAGGCACTCTCCATTATAGAAGCACTTCATGTATTGTAATATTTTGTGTTAAGTCGTATATGATCAAAGTTTGGGACAAAACGCAGCCAAGTAAAATGCTTCTTAGTTAGTTGTACGACTCAAATCGTACATGAGCCGTTTATTTTGAAAGTAGATTACGTCCATTTCTTGTTATACCGAGATATTCGAAGGTTTAATTTCTTACTTACTTACTATTTACAAACACAATTGATCAATAGCCGAGCATGCTGAAGCCCATTCAGATCGAACTTGTGCGCTTCTTCTCCAGTTAGTTACACCAAAAGGAACTCATCGACCTGGTCCTTGTCTTAATGCTTGAATGCTTCTTTCGACATATTAAATATGTGGTCGTTCCAACAAGCACCACGGTGAATTATCATGCCAAGAACATCAAGAGCATATGTATCCCAATATCTACATTACCCATGGACACAGCTGACAACACACCACCACGTCATTAAAATCGAGACTGTTCGCGCAACCCCACTCGGAGATATTCGCCAGGTCGCTTGTGAGTGTGTCGTTCATATTCATCCTTTTCGCCCAAATCTACAAGAGGCTTGACCTACGATCAAAAGAATATAAATAACAAATGTTGCTGTCATCTGCAGAAGAGTAGATAGGATTGGAAGTAAGAAGAAGAAAGTCGTTAAGAAATATTAAAAATAGCGTAGGAGAAAAAACAAAGCCTTGCGGTGCGATGTTGGTGATAGCGATAAAATTACATTATAAAGTTTTGCTGATCTTCTCTTTGTCTTGTCTAAATACATTATATCGTCTATTATACTGATACTTTTTGTATTAAATTTTTTTAAATTTGCAATACTTTGTATAGTTTTGTTGAGCTCGTCTAAAAGATTGTTTTCCTTTAGATCCACATCGCCTTTTTCTTGAAGATCGTCATCTGGTATATTTGTGTCAGGTTCAATATTAAGCAATCGATTGCACGATTTGAGGGTTTTGGTTTTTGAAATATATTTAAAAAAGAAGTGATATTTTATTTTATTTTATTTTATCTTTTTATACATTTTTAACAGATAATATTAGCTCTAAACTAAATAATCATAAACATTTGCTATTTATACACTAAATTTTACATACAAAAGTGGCTCGATTAATTGACACACATAGTTCGAGTTATTTGTTACTCGAAATTGGCTATTTTCATTATTAGATCATATAATGACCAAAAAATTCCAACAACGATTAATCGAGTGGATTCTCTAGTGAGTACCCGCCATTATGACAAATTCAGAAACTTAAACTCAAACTGTTCTTAATATATACGAAAATTAATATTTACTTTATATGGGAGGTACAATGACCACTTATCTGATTAAGCCCACTTTTTGACTAATGATTTGTATTAACTACCAACCTATTTGGACCAAATTTAGAGACTCTTACTGTTATGATTTTGAAAATAAAAAAAAAAATATTTGTGTGGGCAAGGCACCGCCTGCTAAACAAAAAAAAAAAAAAAAATCATCAGTGAAAGTATATCTTTCTAACGCATATATTGATTTGTAATTCTGTTGAGTGGTTCTCAAGTTATTTTGGTCGAAGTTCATAAAATGCCGACTTATTAACAAAGTCAATATTTCTCTCCCTTCTGTATATTAGATACGACTCAAAAACAGTCATTAACATAAATTGCTTGGGCACTGTTTCCTCATTAAAAATTTATGTATCTATCCGACTTCTTGTCCTTTCACGGCCTTTTGAAGCCTACACGAGTCTAATTTTAATATTTGAGAGTAGGGCTTTGAGTTAATTTTGCTCTCAATATGACATTCCACAATTTCTTAAAATT
Source organism: Wohlfahrtia magnifica (assembly GCA_023159175.1). Taxonomy (NCBI): domain Eukaryota; kingdom Metazoa; phylum Arthropoda; class Insecta; order Diptera; family Sarcophagidae; genus Wohlfahrtia; species Wohlfahrtia magnifica. Next base: position 742,195 of record JAKWBJ010000526.1, read on the forward strand.
TACATAAATTATTTGTTTATAACACTGAATAAGAAAATGGAACGAAAATGAAAAAACGGGGAGGTGACACTATTTCTCTAATAGCCGCTATCAAATAGAGAATCAGTTTTTGACATTTTCAAAACACCCTTAAAATCTAGAGTTACACTTATAAGCTAATAAGCTAAATATAAACCGATTTTAAGTTTCTGTGTGGATTTGGAAAGAAGAGAGACAGATCTTTTAATGATGTATGTACATAGTACTATATCATTTACGAAACCTTAGTGAATCTGTGTACATTTATCAAGTAAACATATTTTTACCCAATTTTTTACACATTTTTCAAGTTTAGAGCTGTTTTTCGCGCTAATTGATATAGGAGCCGTACGATTTATAAATTAATTAAGAAACTGTATTTAGCTATGAACAAAATGAGTCTTAGGTTTTAAAACTTATTAGGAATAAATGGAGTTATTAAGATTTTTAGTAATACAATTCACGAAAAATTTTATACAATATTTCCCAAGAAGTGTTTCAAAGTGTACAAAAAAAAATTCCAGTTTACTAACAATTTGGTGTCTGTAATAAAAAGCATAAAAATTCCATCATTTTCAAACGATTTCTAAAACGTAAGACTTATTTTATTCTTAACTAAACATAGATTCTTAAGTATATAATAAATAGGACGGTACCATATAAATTAGTGAACTAAAATAAAACAGTATTTTTATTAACAAAAATAAAACAGTATTTTTATTTTAGTTCTTTTACAATCAGTCTCTTCTTTATTAATTCCACTGTACTTTAATACGCCAAATTCGCTTTTAAAACACTCTTTATTTGCGCCTTAAACCGACTTTACTTCTTGACAGCCAGTTCATAACTAACTAACTCACCAGTCGCAAATCGCTGCTTTTATAGTATTTCAGCTTAGTTTAGAATGTTCTAGTACGGACATGAATCTTCGATTTGAATGTTCTAAAATAACACAAAAAGTAACCGATCCATGCAGTTGGCAGCAGTTTTAATTAGTGCAGATAATTTTAGAAGTTTTTAAGCCTTGACACAAGCCAATCCATTTTTTAGCTAAAAGCTCATAAAAAGCTCTGACGTGGTGAATTTTGTCTTCAGCATTTTTATTTTCGTTACAATATACATCATTTAAAAGCTATGTTTCTCTTCTATCTAACTCCTAACTGAAACTTCCAATCGGTTAATATACAGCTAAGTTATAGCTTGTAAGTGCTTGAAGGTATGAATAACCGGATTTTAACTTGTAACTCAAATTTTGAGTGTGTTTTGAAAATTTCAACAACAGATTGTTGTACTCGATAGCGGCTATCAGAAAAAAAAAATCACTTCCCAGGTTTTTTTGCTGTGCGGCGTGATATTTGTAAGAGTTTTAGAAAAGTGAGAAAATTATTCTTTTAATATTTTTAACACTTAAAATTATTTTATAAAAAAATCCTGAAAGACGTCAATTAGATTTTGAAACAAAATTTAAATATTAGTATCAGGGCACATTGAAGAAGGTAATGTTGCCTGTACAACAACTAATTTTTTAACAAAAACAACATATATTTGTTGCTATTTAAATACATGATTAGGTGTGAAATAAAAAAACGTTTTACATTTATAATAAAATACACCTGAGCCTGTTTGTACATTTTACTTACGTTCCAAAAAATAGCGTGCAACAATTCATGCAGAATCAGGATTAGGTGTAAACTAAATAATACTATTGACAATGAAGTATCACTGCTTACATAAAATAATAGTCAGCCGAACTGGCAACACCACCTTCTTAAATGTGCCTTGATTAGTATAAGTTGAAAAAATAAAACTTAAATAGGGTAAGCTTGAGACATTGCTATGTGTACGCAACGCTTGCCCTTAATAAGATTAACTCGGATTAAGTATTTAGTATCATTAATCATTACTATAAATGCGGTCAGCTTGTAATTGTACCAAATATATAAATTGAAAAAAGTTCTCTTTTTTTGTATAGTCCGGCTAAAAATCTCTAGTCCAAACTGTTATTCATGCGAGACTTTCACCTAGTTTGCAGTAAATCTATTTAATGTATCTTTTATTATGTCTAATCTTCAAAGACTTCGCCAAAAAATCGGATTATCTTATTATCAGGTGAAGTGAAATAATAAAGAACCAAAATGCAACAAAATTGCGTTTTTGCCAATAAAAGTGCATATATTCTAATAATTTATATCATCCTAGCACCCGAGGTCCTATTTAAGTATAATATACACCTTTAACATGCCAGTAATTGAATATCCCCTTACTTCTACATTTGCTGACGATACTGAATTTAAAGGCGTAGATGAAAGCTTATGTCGTTTTCTTTTCTAACAAAAAATGTTGCACTTCATTTTTTCTTTGCCATAAATCGTTGTCAAAAATTAAGAAATATCAAAGATTTTTAAAAACAATATTTTTAAAGTTAAACACCGCATCCTTTTATTATAATAAAAAAACAAAATATTACAAACAAAGTTAGGTAAAAAAGAGCAAAGAAAACACTATTATTGTTATTTCATTTAATAATAAAGATCTAATAAATAAATTTAAAGAAAGTCAATATTTACTGGACATGGCTCAATTATTATTAATTTCATCTTTAATAAAGCTAATTGACGTATCTGTCCAAAATCGCTACAGCAGTAGGATGTTCGAAAGTATAAACTAAGGTAAGTTTCATCTAAAGCCTGGTATTGTGTTTAAAATATCGTGCGAAATGCTGTCAAATTACATATAAAAATATTTCGTACGAAATAATTGTGAAATAATGTTGAGAAAGCAATACTCTGTTCTTTTTACGAAAAACATGTGAAATGTATATGTCAACATTATTTTCCAACTGCATAATTTTTTTCAACTACGAAATAACATGAGATTCACTTATTTCGTACGAAATTTTAAGCTGCAGTAGAGACATATTTCAGTACTGTTAGACCATAGAATACATATAGTCTTTTATTGTGTGGCTAATAAAAGCTAACTCTATTAAGAGGTCTGACAATGTTAATCGTGTCGTTGTTATAGTGCTTTTTAACCACAGAAACATTTTTTTACTGTTGAAAAAATTGTGCCGCACTGGGTGTAAGGTCATCTTAAAAAAATCAAAACTGCTCACAAAAAAATTTTAAAACATTTTTAGTTTTTTACAGAACTTATATCAATAAGTAAATACAAATATTGTTTCAAAATATATTCATTATTTTTATATGTGTAAAAATATTTGCCTCTATTGAATATTATTTGTTATGTGGTTGGAGAAAACATATGGTTTTTGTTTACAAATGTATAAAAAATTTTTAAAAAATTGCTAAATGACTACATTGGTTGCATGTCAAAATTTTGTACGAAAAAAGAAATGTTGCACAACATTTTTCACAAATTTGAACAGAGTACTATGCTAAATTTAAGAAAATTATTTTGTAGAATTTATGAGGTTATCGGAGTTTATTTAAAACCATTGTAATCTAGACAAACAAAATTGTCTCTGAGATACAAAATAAAAAATTGGTTTTAATAAAAAAGAAATTTTGTGACTTAATCCTAGAGATGCAGAATCGCGCATGAAAACATCGATGTTGCAAAACATAGTTTATAAGACCGATACATCGATGTTTTATTTTCTAGTAATTTAATAAATAAACATGAAATCAGAATCAATGCAAAGCTAATGTATTTGCAGTAATATAAACGCACCTTTATATTAAAAAATATTTAGAATAAAAATCACACATAAAATGTTCTATCAAAAATTATTAAAACAAATTTTTACAAAACTCCAAAGTTTTTGGAAAAAGCTTAAAGTGGAATATACAAAACTAATTTTGATGGGCAAATTTACACCCATCATTTCGAAATTCTTCAGTAAAATAGCACAAATATTTCTGCAATTTGTACTGTTTGACTTTCCATAAAATTCTCGAACATCATGTATTAAATTAATTCAGGCAGACCGTTCATCGCAGGCAAAAGGACTCTCAAATTTTAAGTCAATTTTAAATTTTCTTATTTTGGGTACCCACAAATATTATATTATATAATATTTCTAGTTTTCATTTAGACTCGAACGGATTCGAAAATAGACTGTCTAAGCAATGTTGCCATTTTGGTGCTTTTCGGGTATTTTTTGGTGCTTTTTTGCTTCACATACCCGTACATTTTTTTACAATACCCCCTTTACAAAAGCGGGTATTTGTAGTGCTTTTTTGCATTTTTACACTGCTTTTCGGTATAACAATGAATACTCAAACATAATTACAGTTAGAAAATTTTAAGACGCGAGAGGGAAGCGAGGTGTCGTATTGAGATGGATCGATTGCAGTTTATATGCATACATCGAAGAATCTTGACAATTCTTGAAATAAACATTACTCTTTGAATACGATTCCTAAGTGTTACGTTTAGTCAATAAATCTTGTTAAACTCTACTGGATTATGATCGAAATCTCGTAAGTAAGATTTTATTCAAATGTAAATGTCCTATAACAGACTTACATCTTGTATGATGAATTTGTTGACATGTCAAAAATAACAAAACGGCCAATACGAAAACGAAGTAAAACGTAAAAATTTTTGATACTTATGTGTTATTGATCTTTTTTTTTATTAAACAAAAAATAAAAATGAAAGAAAGTTCCAAAAATTAAAATTTTATTAACAGTGTTAAGCTAAGTTGTTGGCACAGTAAGCCCCTTCAATTTTTTTTTTTCTTATTAAAGAGATTTTTGATAAGCTAATGGCGTTTCCTTTTCTGGAAAATAATGTTGCGCTATGTTGTCTTTTCCTTTTTTGTGGCCTGGCGCCTGTCATTATCTTTTAATATGTTGCCTTTAAAAATCTTCTTTTTTAATTTTTGACTACATTTAATGTCAAAGAATAAACGAAGTGCAAGATTTTTTGTTAGAAAAGAAAACGCCATAACATATTTACTAGATAGAATAATAAATTTCCGATAAAAGTCACTATGTATCCAAATTTTATTTATTTATTATTGATTAATAAAGAAAAAAGAAAAAAGAAGTACAAAATTTTGCTGAATAAAATTTTTGGCCCACTTCATTAGAAACTATAAGATATTGGTTATAGCGCAAAAATTAATATCAAGGTGTTAATCGCCTTTATTTTACAACTATTTTGGAATGGAATTCATTCACTTTTTGGTGATTTCTGTCTCAGTATTTTTCAATTTTTAGACGAATACTAGCTTCATGTCATATTTTTTGGTTATTGCCCACTTTTTATGCGCCTTTCCAAATCTTCCAACAAAGTCTCTATAAAATTAAGATGTGGCAATTGTGGCGGAAAACGTTGTATTCAACCTCATACGCCTAACATGAGCCAAATGCTTTGAGCTACTATCGTGTAAGATTTTGCGGCTTTCTTTGACTTTTCTGACTATATGAATGCAGTTATAGCTGCTTGGCCCGTATGCCGTACACTTTCATTTGTTTAGGCTCATATAAAACAATGCTTCAAAGGGTAATTTGATCCATTATCGCTGAGATTCTGTTTTTTTTTTCTTTTTTCATTTTAGTTTAATTTAAGCCACAGTGAATTCTTTACTCTGATATAATAAAACTGCTCAATTAAGGAATGAACTAAATGACTTTCTCAAAAAAAAAAGTTGCCAGTTCCATAAAATTTTTAAAATGTAGCTAAGTATGTCAATAATTTTGTTCAGCGAACTTTGATACTTCTTATTTTTTTTTTTATTAATCTACTATATAAAAATAAGTCGGGTTTTCCTTCCTGACGCTATAACTCCAGAACGCACGAACCGATTTTGACCAAACTTAATATACATGTTCTCTGGGGCGTGAGGAGTGTTTCTGTGTAGTTTGAAGTTCGTCCGACAGATGGCGCAATATATAGTTTTTTTGTGTTTTTTCACCGTAACTCAAGAACTACTGCACTGATTTCGACCAAACTGTATATACATGTATGTGTAGTTTGAAGTTCGTCCGAGAGAAGGCGCAATATTTACTTTTTTTGTGTTTTTGCACCGTAACTCAATAACTACTGCACCATGCTGTGTTTCGTTGATGGCGTTGGTTCGTTAATCAGCTTGCAGTGTCGTTAATTAGCCGGATACCGACTGAAACCTAACTTCTTTTTGTGAAAAAAATATATTAAAAAAAAGTAAATAAATATCTATCACTCTTTTTTAAAATCTATTTGCGCAATAAGCCTATTTTAAGTTTTGCTGAAGGCGTTAGCTGCTTGATCGGCGTGTGGCGGCGTGCAGCGGTGTTAAGTTTCCCGACACCGAGTCATACATAACCTCTTTTCGTGAAAAGTTTTGGGTGTCAAACGTAAAAGAGAACTTATTAAATTGAAGATTAATTTATTTATATTAAATATGACATACATTCTAATAAATTAACCCAAGGTGTTAGTGAAAATAAATTAATTGTATTATTGAAAGCTATTGAAAAAAGTAAATAAGCAACAGGTAAGACAATAAAGGGCAGCCTTTCTACCAAAAAAAAAAAAAAAAAAAAATATCATAAGAAACGTATATTGCAGTACAAAATGCCAGGCTCATGTGCAAATATTGGTCGCCATACATGACATACAAATTATATGAGAGTGCTGCGCTCACCGCAGACAGAAGAGGAGCGCGCAGAAGACAACGAACTAGCCAGGAATCAAATGTTAGTTTTATACCAAAATTATTGACAAGAAACAGTTCAACATAAAAAAAACACTTGAAGCCAGCAACGCGGATCGGGCCCAGCTATCAAAAATATATAATTCCATTTGAACAATAATTGTCATGTCGACTTAGTGCACCTTTCATTCTTCTTCTAAATATCAATCAGCCATGGCTTTGCATGCAAACCAGACTTACAGTGAAAATAAAATTTGAAGGCAAAAAAAACGTTTGCCCGGGTCTGCTAGTAAATAATATATTCATTCATGAAGTTGAAAGAGTTTAGTGTGCCAATAATTTAGTCACTGTATAAACCCCCATATTATATACTAGTCTACTCTTAAGAAATAAAAATTGGTGCTTTCTAACCTTCTTTTCTGCAAAATTTTTACCTTTTTTTTACCAGTTTTTGTGTCTTGCTCGATGCGTTTGCTGTTTGAAAAAATGGCAACACTGTGCATAAATATCGAAACGGTGATTTTGTCTTATCCAAAGTTTTCACAAAAAATCTATCTATTATAAAACTGGGACATTTACGTGAACAAACAGAAAGGTACAATTAACCACCAAAGGTAGCCCTTCTTATAAATATATGTTTCACTCAGTGAACAAAAAAAATAATATTTAGTAAACTTGTGTAATTAACTTTTAAATTTAAATTACCAAGATATATATATTATAAATTCCTTTGTTTGTCATTCAACGACGCGTAAACGATTGTACCGATTTAATTGTAATTTGGAACACCAATATATCTAACGAAATTGTTGTGGGCTATTCTATTTCTTCGATTTGGGAGTGGTTAATATCGGAAGAAGGCGGCCAGAATTAGGTCATATGAGAGATAATTTTGTTTATTCGGTTTGTTAATTAGGCAATCACGCTTAAAATACGGAATTGATTTTGTTGAAATTTGAAACGATCCATTTACATAATTACATTTCTTCAGAAGGGAGAAGTATTTTCCTCCTTTAAGCAAATTGCTTTGGTTGCCGACGTTCATCGTTCACTAAAATGTGTTGCAAAAAATTATATTTTCAAAGCTGCACTTTCAAGCCTGGGCGTTGCACCTCCCATAAGAAGTGAAAGGTATTATTACATTTTAATAAAAATATTGTAGCATCTAACACTTATTTTAATTATGAATGTATGTATATAATTAAGTGCATGGTGATATTACATAAGGTGGTGGCACTCACCAAAGACAACAGGGCACGTTTTGAATCGTTAATTTAAAAAGATCGCCAGTGATATAAAAAATATATATAAACGAGAAGAACCTACAAACACACTGAAATAAAAAATTAAATATTAATTTTTATTAAAAAAAAAGATAAATAATATTAAAAAAGTACTTAAAATAATGATGATGACTTGTAAATCACATCAAAGAACACCAACGCTAATCGTTGGTATTTTGTTTAGCGGCAGCAAAATAGAAGAAAAATTTGGAATAATTTATTATTTAAAAAACACAATAATTCTGACACAAAAATTAAGAAAAACACACAAATTCAAAAACTTTCAAATAATTGTAATATTTTCTCAAAATGTTTGTATCTGTTTTTAACAGGAAAACATAAATAGATATAAACAAAATCAAAGATAAAAAACAGCTGATTTTTAAACACCACCTTATAAATAATTTCACCATGATTAAGTGTCTTAAAATTAACCCTCACATTCACAAAATTTAAAATGAGTGTTAAATGTATTTAATTTCAGAATTAAAAATCGGATAATATTAAACTAAGTTATTTAATTATAGGCGTTTCAAAGTCTGAAAACCCGGTTTTTATCCGTAACTTGAGATTTTGGAGGTGTTTCAAAAATTCCAAAACGGTTTCTTGTTCTATTTCACAGCGCCTATCAGAAAAAAAGTATCACTTGCAGGTCTTTTTTTTGTGTTATTAAAGTTCACAATGACACTTCTTACTCTCCATCTCAATAAATATAGCAACATAAGACTTCAAAGTTATCTTTTTGATATGGCTAACATGTTTGGGCTGCTGAATACAAATTAATTGATGTCATGACCTTTTGAACTTCTCTAATAAAATCGTTCTTTTAGTAATAAGAATGATAAAAACTTCTAAAGACTACTTTTTTTATGCGCAGTAGTATTATTAGTTAAAAAGCTCTATTTAGATTTTTTTATTGGGAATTTTTTTCAAGAATTTTTCTTTACATTCTCCCTATTCCGGAGAGTAGTTCCCCCTTTTCGGAATGCGGGAAAAATGAAAAGAGAAAAATATTCCAGCGAGTTTTCATTCAGAATAGGGAACTGGGAATAGGGAATAAATTCCCTATATTAAAAGAGCATGATATGGTATTAAAAGACCGTCGGGTAAAAGTGAATGAAATAGGTAATGCCATAGGCATCTGAAATGACCCAGTTGATTTTGTTTTGCATCATTCGGAATATTATTATAACCTTTCGGATCAATTGAGTTTGAAAATTCGAGAAAACGACCTAGTTTACAACACATGAAAGAAACACAACGCACCATCCCACGAGTGTGTTTTAACAATTGCGAAATTGTAGGAATTGAAGAACGAACTGCTTGACCACCTACCTTATTCTTCTGATTTAGTTCCCTCTGACTTGTACCTGTTTCCAAATCTTAAAAATTCCTTGCTGGCAAACGTTTGCCTCGAATAAAGATGCATGCAATAGTAGCTGTAAACGATTATTTTGAGGAAAATTTAAAATTCCCACAAGAGTTAGTTTTACCTAACTCTTTCGATGATGTTTTGTAGTTGATGTTGGTTGGATGTGGTCAATGGGTCTATTAGATGGATCACCTGGAATGGGGCTGAAGTCTCTTAATTATTTAAAATCCGAAGTTGCGGTGAACATTTTTCTCGCAGAGATTTAAATCTGGGCTGCTTGTTTTGTATACAAGCACTTTAGCCAATGACATGCAAAGTGTCTAAATAGTTGTAACTTGTATGGTCTAAGTATTTGGTACAAATACTTAGATAGAAAGAAATCAACATTTAGTTAATATAGAAGGTACCACGCCCTCTATTCCAATTACGCGCAGTTTTGGACTGATGTTTTGTATTGACTTTAAAGTCATTCAGACCAAATTTTGAAGCTTTTGCTTTAATCGTTCTCAAAATATACAGAAATCAAAATATAGATTGTATAGGATAAACCATGTCCACTTGTCCAAATCGGCTCACTTTTTGGCTGATGAATTACGTTGACTACGGAGTCATTTATACAAAATTCAAAAACTTTCAATTGAACAATTCTCAAGATATACAAAAAAAATTTATTTGTACCAAATACTGGAACTTCATATTTAACCGTTCTCAAGATATAACGTAATCAATATTTAGTTTTTATGTGTACCACGCCCACTTGTCTAATTCCTCCCAGTTTTGGGCTGATGATCTGTATTGACTATCAATTTAATTAGACCGAAATCTGAAACTTTAGCATTAACCGTTCTCAAGATATATATATTAAAATTAATATTTAGTTTGTATGTGAGTTATCACATCCCCTTATCCAATTCCGCTCACTTCTTGACTGCTGATTTGTATTGGCTATGATTATGTGACTGTTTCTGTTACCAGTTTGCAGATATAGAAAAATAATTATTTACTTTGTATGGGCGTACGCCCAGTTGGAATTTTTTTTATATAGCCTATAGTTCCTTCTAGGCATACAGAGGGATACTGTAAAAATTTCAAGAAACTCAGTTCGGGATGTCTATAGACTTCAAACAAACATACAAAACACACATTCATTTGTATATAAGATAAACAAAAAAGGATGTCGATGTTTTTTAATTTGGGCGGCGATATATCGCAGATGTATCTGAAAACAAATCGATGTCTTCTAAACATCGATGTACCGTTTAGCGTCTCTACTTATACCATATGATACACTAAAAAATTGAAAATTGAAGGATAACCCTTATTTGTGAATCGACGTATAAGATAAATAGTTATATCTGATGAAACGATTATATATCTAAAAAAATAAAGTACGTTGGTGAGATTTATTAGGTTATTTAAGTCGTTAGTACATAAAAAAATACGCACAAAATACATGATATACATATATATATTTATATATATTATATATTATATATATATGATAATATTTAGGAATTCCATAATAACAGCTCTGGTTATATTTATTTTTGGTCTTAGCTATGTACATATGTGCGAGTATAAATATGTCAGGGCATACATATGATGATGCTCTTATGTCAAGTTTTATATCAGTTTTTATATGCGCAAAAGTCTCGTAATATATATTGCAAGATTGCTAAGTACTCTTATGGGCTACAGATACACACACACGCTTACGCTGTTTTACGCGCGCATTCTTTTACAAATTTATTCATTCCCATTTATATGATGTGTTTGCGGGTAAACTTTTTTATTAAATTTCTTTCGGAATGAGTTTGTTATCTTCTATTTCATAATCTACGTTTAAAAAACTCACACACTCAAAAACACCCATATGTAAGATATGCACACATTATTCACAAAAAATTACGAATTTCACATACATATGTGTAAGTATGCGGTTTTCTAAAATCATGTGTCCATTATATCAAGTGTGCTGTTGTTGCAACTAAAGTTTAGTTAAAATTCTTGAATTTCACTCCAAAAGAGGATATGCCAAATGATTGTTTTTTAATGGTTTTGATTTATTAAATACTATATAAAATATTTTAACAAAAATCTGAATTAAAATGTAAAAAGAATGAAAGGGTATAAATAACTAAAATAAGGAAACAGAAACAGAACAGAGAAATGATTCGATTGACAAATATAATAAAATAGGAATACAATTCAAGTGTGAAAATGTATAACAAAAATCACAGGAATGTAATATGAATTAACATTTGCTTCATTGATTTTCAAAAGCTTTTGGCAAGCTAGTACAACTTGAAGCTTATTGTAGTGTTTTATATCGCCTCTTATTTCACATTGCCATTATGCATTGACAAGTGAATAACTTGGAGATTGCAGGGACCTTTAAATTACCTAGAGTCGCAGAAGATAAATGTATAGTAAGTCTGTTGGCACATAGTTTCTCAGACCGACACATACTTGAAAAAGATAGATCGAAATAGAACAATAGACAAATCATGGAGGACAGAATCATGTTCACGCGATTTGCTGAGACCAGTTTGTAGTTTTGGTTTGTCTTGTCTAAACTTAATTCATTGTAGCATCAATATTAAATGTTTTCTAAAAATTTTTCGTTCGTGAGTACTTATTTATATAAATACTAGCTAAAATCTATGTATACACAGATGAACTTCCCTATTATGAAATCACTTAAATTATATATTAAGTCTTCATTGAAAAGAAACAAAAGCTTCTGGTACATTCAGAGATTTAAATACATTACTCGCAAAGTTACACCTCTCCTCCATTCGAAGTACGTCAATTGATTAAGAAAGGCATTTCAATACTGGTAGCTTCCAAATCTTCTTGTCCAATGAGGAAGCGAAATCTCGGTCTTTTTTCTCTATTAATAGACCAGGGGCTAATTCACGCATTCGTACTCGAAATTACGTTCGAATAGAAGATAATTTCGATAGTAGGCAATTTTCTGCTGATGTTACTCGATACGATATGAACTGAATTATTGATTAAGTGTTGCAAAACAAGTTAATTAATTCGTTTTATAACACTGACCAAAATGCAAGAAAATGTAAACAAAAAACATATGTGTGTATGTTTTTACACAGAACAAGAATAATTCAAATAAGCAATGAAATAATAAATTATTTTAATATTTAGCAAAGTGCACGATATATAAACATATGTATATATTTTACGCATTATATCGGATAAAAAACAGGCAGATTATTTAAAAACATTATAGTACACCTAATCATATTATATACATACAAACATTCGAATGTATATGTTGGAACAGTATAGGGTTAAGGGAAGAATAGATAACGAAAACGAACAAAATGAACATAAAGATTAATATAAGATGATTTACGTGTACTAAGCGAGACAGGATAAGAAAAGTTAAGACAGAGTCAGTAGTTTAGAGAACGGCGAACTGAATAGACCAAGCGGTCTAAAACTAAACCTTAATACTTTAAACTTATTAAAATAAAACATATACTGAAATAATAAAAACAACTAAGGGTTTTATTTCAGAGGAATAAATAAATTTCTACCAATTTTTGGACCCAAAAACTCTTTTTATGTTTAATATGTCTTAGTTAGCAAAATTTGGCATCTCTCTTCGCGGTATGCAATATTTGCAATTTTTCTCACTTTTTAATACAATACAGCAGAAAGGAAAAGTAAGTTTTCCATGTTCGAGTAAAAGTAAGTTTTCCATGTATGCGATTGGCTATTTGCGATGTTTGCCAATGTATCACTCCTTTTAGAATTTAAAACTCTGCGCGCAGAAGCAATACAAAAAAGAGAGAACAATTAATAGAAATTGCAGAAGTGAGAGTTTTTTTTTTTCTTTTTGAAATAAACAGTGCTAAAAGCAAACATAAGCAGACTGCGCAACCAAAACAATGTATCGATGTATTTTTTTTTTTTTATGTAAAGATAGAAGAGAAGAGAAAAACAACAACCCGCTACGTGTAAAAACAACCCTTATTTTGAAATATAGATAAAACGTTCGATGAAAAGAGAAGCTGCTTGCCTTTAATTGGCCGTTGAGAGATGGAGAAATTTAATAACAGCAGATAAGCTAAAGGGGGTGATACACTGACAAACATTTGTTTGCAAACATTGCAAATAGCCAATCGCATACATGGATAATTTACTTTTCCTTGAATGCGATTGGCTATTTGCGGTGTTTGCCAATGTGTCACCATCTTTAAACAATAACAATGCTGCATCAATTTTTCCATCCAGCTCTCCGCTACCATCAAAGTAAAAAAAGTGTCGTCTTCACTAAAGGTGTTGATACATTGGCAAACATTTGTTTGAACATATACTGAAATAATGAAAACAACCAAGCGTTTTATTTCAGAGGAATACATAAATTCCTACATATGTATATATGTACATACAACATACGTACATATGTATATTTATTATCTAAAATAATACTTTTTTGGCATGAGAAATGGCCATGAGGTTTAAAAAAATTTCCTTTTGTATAAAATTTATATAAAATTATTATTTAATTAATAGTTTTGACCTACAAATACTGCAGTTATTTCAGTTATTATTAACTTTTATACTCCTTTGTATGAGAAAAATGTTATTTGGAAAGCATTATTGCTTACGAGTAAAAACTTACAAGGTTGTGTTCAAATGATCACTCGCTTTCGAATGCCATCATTAAAAATTTCTAAACACTTTACTCGATAACGAATCAGAGAGTCCCAAAACTAAAAAAACCTCGAACGTTCGACTTAGAATTCGATCGTGTACGAATGCGAAAATAAGCGCACAGACATAAGAAGATACCTACTACGTGTGGCAATTATCTATTAAGAATTGCTTTATCAATATCCTCAGGAAAAAAAGCTTGAAGCCTTTTGCGTTTAATGCTTAATTGCTCTTCTTAATTTGTAATTACTATTTCGTTGTTGTTTTTAATGTACTGGAAAGAATTCTAAATTGTTTAGCTGAACAATACATCTTCTCTTTGTATTTCCCACTCTTCACATATTTAATTATTAAAAACGTTTTTTCAAGAAAAATGCTACTTCGCACAGACACTTTTATTCACTTAACACTAACAACTACCATGGAAGTATTAAAAATTCACTCTGTGTATTCATTATAAACAGCTGAAAATACTCTAACATAGAAACTAAATAGCTGTGTTTTTTAAATGAATTCATAACAGCAAGAATTTCATTGTCAGAAGTTCACTATGGAGAATGGGTATTATAAATGGGAGATAAATGCCCTTTTATCCTGATCCTCTCAGTTTTTACGGCACCTTTTTGTCTTAAAAAATTAAATGATGAGACTTACGACGATAATAAATATTATTTTTTGTGTGAGGTGTCACGCGAACTCTTTTTTACTTAAGCTGGCTTTACACTATCCCAATGAGTATAACGACATGTTAAAAACTAAAATAAAATGAAAAAGTATAATGGTGTGAACACAGTATGTGATGAAATGTCAAAAAATACGGATAGAAATTTGACAGTTGTATGGCTCTCATCATTTTTAGAAAATTTTCTAAGCAATACGATTTTTAATTTGATCAGAGTTGTATTTTTGCAGAAGAAAGAATGTCAGGAATGGGAAATTGAAATTAATTTCACATAATTTTATTGTTTCTTTCTTTGACATATAATGTAATGTGGATATTGAGGAATCAGATGCTCTTGATTTTCTGGGCATGAGAATTCACTGTGACGTTCGTTGGAATGATCACATATTTCAAGTGTCGAAAGAAGCATTCAAGTGCCTTGGTTTTTTGAGACGGTGCAAGAAATACTTCAACCCATCTGATCTCCTTAATATTTACAAGACCTGTATCCGACCCAAAATGGAATACAACTCTCATGTATGGGCTGGTGCTTCAAAGTCTATTTTGGAGCTTCTCGACCGCGTACAGGAGAGGGCGTAGATGCTCATCAATGACGGTAGGGTAGCCAACTCTATCGATTCATTGGAACACCGTCACAATGTGGCGTGTGTTTCATTGTTCTATCGGTACTATAACGGAATGTGTTCTAACGAAATTAAGGAATTAATTCCCAAAAATCATATATTTTTACTTAGACCGCATTATAGGGAGAATTCGTTCTTTGGTCGCACTGTTCGGTTGTGGAATAATCTTCCAGCGAAAGTAATTCCTGCCACTTACGACATGAGTAAATTTAAATCTAACGTCCATAAACACTACTCCCTCTGTCCTCCTTCCAATAACCTATTTTCCTAGTACCAGCACAATGCACTGCATGAGTAGGGGCCATCCCCTGGGTGCTGGTCTTATATAAAAAAAAAAATATTGCACGCATTTGCAAAAATTTTTTAAAAGCGGTGCACAGTATGAAAAATTTAAAAAACAAAAGGATGGTCGTATTAACTTTTCCATCCCTATTGTTGAATTTATTGCTGCCATTAAAGGAAAATATGTATGTAAATAAAAAAATACTTTATGGTACATATGAAAGTGGCTTTTTGTTAGATTGAATTTAAAACAAAATTTTTTCTTTTTCGTTTTTTTTCATCGACATTTTGTATTTAGGTTTTAAACACTGTTAAAAGTATACATTTTTTCTTTATAATACAAAGATTTTTCATTTAATTTGATGTGTAAGAGTGCAAAAGCAAAAAGTAGTGAGCAAATATTCCATTTGATTTTTTTGACATTATGTCATAAAAGCTTTCCTTGCCTTTATTATTATTTCCCTAACATGCCGATTAAAGTATAAAAAAATTTGACCACATTTTTATTGGATATTGAACAACTCGATAAATTCGATCTGATTTCAAACTGCTTCCAGTTTTTTCTAATATTATACTCGTATTTGCATTTATTTACAAGGGGTCTAAAAAGTATGGTTTCACATTTCTGTGTGTTAGTTTCCTTGTTCCAATTTATTGCGTATTGTTCCACAATGTTATAATAAGTTTGTAGATTAAAATGTATTTTCTCAACTTTTGTAATTATGTCATCTACAAATGAAATTATATTATCTATGTGGTTAAGTAAATCCAAAATATATGGGTTAAACAGTATGGGAGACAAACACAGTTCCCTGCTACGAGTATAGCCCATTAATAATTTTGTAAGATTTACGAGTATAACTTTTACTATTTTGATGGTGAATTATACATGTTTTTCATTTATCTTATTATATATTAATATTATTTGATAAATTGGAAATTTATATTGAAATAATTTAAATTTGAATCCCCATATCCATACACTATCAAATGCTATTTCCGTATCAATAAGACATGCTCCAGTACAATAATCTTTATGTCAATACCAGTTAATATCACAAGTAAGTTTTCGTATAGCGTTAGCTGTAGAATGTTTGATTTAAAGCCAAATTGTTTATCATTAAATATGTTTTCATTTTTGCAAAACTTGTTTATATTGTTGTTAATGCAAATTTCAAATTTCAAATTTGCTTAAATTAGGTAATAAGCTTACAGAACGTCAATTTTCGGGAATATTTGTTTCTTGATCCTTCTCAGGAAGAATAATAGTCATCGCTATTTTCCAATTAATAAATTGCAATAAGCATAAGTCAGTTGCACGTATCTTTTTTAGTATTATGTTGGGAATGTTATTAATTCCAGAAGATAATTTACCCTTTAAATTAAAGAATATGTCTAATATACCACACTGAGTTATAAAAAAATCATAAGTTTGAGAATGATTCAAGTTATCGGATAAAAGTGAGTCATTGAAATTAATTAAGCTGTTTTCATTTCTTTCATAATATCTCTTCATTTCCGGAAAAATATTGAAATTAGCAATGAAACGTTGGTGAATAACATTTTGAGGATTTATCTCCTTATGTTCATGGATTAATTGAAAAACGCACCCATGTACGCATTTCAATTTTCCCATCAAGTATATTGTTCGAGTCATTATTTCGTAAACATTGTGGGCATTCCCGCATTACAAAGCAAGGTCTCAGAGTTTTCAGATATTAGTAAATCCTTAAGATTTAGGGGTTTACATTTTTAAAAATTTTTCTTAATATGATTAAACATGTAGGCCAAATCTCTAGGACATATTTTTGTTGTCTTTCTCTTAAACACTTATTAATAATTAACACAAAATTGTCATTTCTTAGTTTCTTTATTAATTTTAATTTATTTTTTGTTAAATTAAGGTCTACATCCGATAATGTCCGTTCTAATTTATTATGGTTTTTGATAACAGTAATTATCCTACTCTTTTCTCGATATAACATTCCTATAGTCGAATTATTCATATACGAAAAATAATTTTCCGTTGTATATTTCGGGATCATCTTTTGAATTGTAGAAATAATCATACAATCATTCAATTTCTCCAGATGATTGTCTATTTCCGTCTTTGATAAGTTTCGATTATTAGGAATATGTTTATCCTCATTAAATTTTCGTAATATTCTACACTGAAATTTGTTCCAGTCCGTTGCTTTATAGTTGTAATCTAATTCAGGAAAACTTTGGTAAAAACATGAACTCATTCTGTTCATTATCAATAGAAGCATTCATAAGTACTGCAACATGGTCACTATGATAGTCTAATCTCCAGTGATTTTAAGGTGTTCTCTGAACCTCCCATATAAAATCTATTGTCCGCAACACAAATGTCCAAATAAGAACATGAACAGGGATATGATGGTGATTTTTAGCTTATAATTTACATCTAAACAGTATTTCATGATCAATAAACCATTCATTTATTAGGATTCATTATTATTAGAATCGCCGACATCGTATGTCTACAATTAATGTCACCAACTAAAATATAACAATTGTTCGCATTTATTAAAGCAGTTGATTCAAATAGATCTTGGAGTTCTCTTTTAAAATTATTACTGCTTGAAGGATAGTATGCTGAAATAATATATAATATTTTACCTCTGGCCAAATAAGCTTGAATTATGCATGTTTCCAAGCTTTTAACAAACTTTATTGTTTTATGAGAGTGTTTTAGATAATTTCTAATCAAAATAGCTGTTTCACCCGTTTGAATTGCATTATTTCTGTTACTTCTTATTATAATGTAGTTTTCAAATTGAATTTTATGTTTATAGTTTAGTATTGTCAGATTTATGTTTCGTAATAAATTGATTAAGATCATAGCGTCTATCAATTCGTATTAGAGAATTAACATTAATATGTATTATTTTCAGTCTTTTGAAATTATATTCGAATGTATATTTAAATCCATTATACTTCATCATAGAAAAGATATATTTATTACTGATACTTCTAAATTTAATTGTTTTTGAAAGTTTGCTATTTGATTGCTTATATTTGTCATACAATTTTTAACATCGTGTAAAAATGAATTCTTCATTGTGTCACTCACATTATTTGTGTTTTGGTTTGGTGTGTTAGTACCTTCAACAACATCTGCACATAAAGATTCTATGTTAGTAAATCTATTGCTCTTATATTGTTTATTTAAAGATAATTATTTTCTTTTTAGCTAATTTTCTTTTTAAGTAATTTAATTTTTCAGATCCTTTATAAGATGCAGGATGTCCATACTTATTGCACAGCACACAAAATAATTTATCTTTTTCATCAGGTGGAACAAGATCTATTGAACATTTTCCCTTTTCATGATTCATGCTACTTTTAACGCATCTTATCGGAAGAAAATAATTTGCAGCACTATGATAAAAGCCCTGACAATTGCGGCATTAAGGAATTTCGGGTCGTTTAATTTGCTTCCATTTTATTATATAGTGAAGTAGTGATTTAATAATTTTTAATTTATTTTTATCAGTTTCAGGTGAGACCTATACAAGGAACATTGGTAATTTGATTACTCTTTCAGTAAATAATTTTGTTGAAAAAGTACTAACTTTAATAAATTTTAATTCATCACTATTAAATTTTGAAAATATATTTCATTTGGATCTACACCAGCATCAACTCCTTTAAGTAAATATGTTTTTATTTTTAGTGCTTAAGGTGTAAATGTAAAGAATTTGGTTTTTGTTTTTTTTTATAAATATGTTTTGACTCTTTGGAAATTTTGAATAGAGTCCATAAATAAAGATTTTTTGTTTCTAAATTCTTTCTTTTAGTTCAGTTTTTGGTTTAAAAATATTTTTAATAAATTCAATCAATTGTTTGTGTCCACACCGATAATATTTAAAGGCTATATTTTCTTTTTATTTTTTAATTTTTCTAGATTAACCAGTTATTATTCTTGATTTATTATTATTGTTTGTAATTTTATTAAATAAACCAGTACAATTTTGAATATTATTGGCGCATATTCAGAAATGATCACCAAGTGTAAACTTTTTTAAGTACCTATTTAAATTATTCAAAGTTACTTTTATTATAAAAAATTTGAACTTAATTATGGGTGAAGCTGTAACTAAATACCATCTAACCAATACATTCAAAGAACAGATGATTTATTTCATTTCACAAGTTATTTGAAAAATAAAACGTTTTTGAAGTGGTGATAAAAAAATGAAAAGAATTATAAGAGATATTCAAATATTATCAGATAAAACTATGCTTTCTAAGATTTTTAAGGCGAAATGGTCATCATAGTGATATAGGTGGGTGCATTCATAAACATCTAAGTAATTTTTAAATTATTTGAAATTTTAAGCTGATCTTCATGATTTGTCGCAGCCATCAGAAAGTTGCATAATAAAAAATGTTACAAAAAATTGGCATTACGACTTCCAGACTTTGTAAAATTTCCGCAGGAACCTGAAAAAGTCAACAAAATAATTAGCAAATTTTATAATATAGCCCGCATTCCTTGTGTTATTGGTGCTATTGATTGCGCACATGTGCGTATTAAATGCTCAACAAGAAATATAAGTCCAATAATGGCTGAACATTTTAGAAATAGAAAAGGATATTATTCAATAAACGTACAGGTACGTATTTTGAAACATA
Source organism: Wohlfahrtia magnifica (assembly GCA_023159175.1). Classification (NCBI taxonomy): domain Eukaryota; kingdom Metazoa; phylum Arthropoda; class Insecta; order Diptera; family Sarcophagidae; genus Wohlfahrtia; species Wohlfahrtia magnifica. The sequence goes on from JAKWBJ010000526.1 coordinate 762,410, forward strand.
TAAATTTACTTTAAATGCATATTAACCAATACAACCAAATTTTCAGATTGTTTGTGATGTCGATTGCAGAATTTTAGACATGTCGCTCGCATTCGTGGTTCAGTTCACGATTTAGTCTACATGTTACTTGAAAGATAAGCTTGTTATTGGGCAATGGTGGATATCCAGCACCTTCTATACTGTTGATTCCCGTTAGGGCTCCAGTAACAGAAAGAGAAAGAAGGTATATATAATATTGACAGTAGTTTTTCTCAGCTCAAAAAATATTGCTTTTTATTTTTTTTAAATTTTTTATAAAGAAATCAATCGCAGTCACACGGCAATGAGAGCCAATGTTGAGTGTTTAAATGGCCAGCTTAAGTAGAAATTTCAATCTATGCTAGAAAGGATTCGTGTAGACTTAGATACCGCTTTAAAAATAATTGAGGCTCTTGCAGCCTTGCATAACATAGCCAAGGAGAGCTAACAAATTATCTTAAGTTGGCAGATATACTAGTATGTACATATATATGTATTTGTTATTTTTTAGTTCTGAATGAAACTTCACATACCCAAGAAACTTTGCAGCAATCCGTTGAAGGAGAAACTAGAAGGGTATTTACATCAGGATTCATAGAAAGACATATTTAATAATTTTATTTGAAACATTGCATTTATTTCAATCAAATATATTATATGTATGCCTTAAAAATAAAAAACAAAAATAAAAAAGGAAAAAATCTTCTTTCAAATATTGTAAATGAAACTAAAAAAAAAATAGTTAAAAACGCATTCAGAGATCAGAGCTTATTTAATATTCTATTAAAAATAGTTTCCAGGAGTACATATGTTTACTTTTTGTACTAGAGACATTTGAATTTAACCACTTTAAATAATGTTACTATCACTTATAAATATTAATTATTGTACACGAATAGATGTACATACATATTTAAAGATTTTCTAAAGCTATCATTATTGTTGTTAGTAATCAGCTTTGACAATAACTGCTTGTTCATTTTATGTAGCTCATCCGCATGTTTTAACCGTTTTTCATGCAACTCCTTCAATTAAGCTCTTTTCGTATTGTTAACGGTGTCCAGGTGCCTAATTTTCTAATATTTGATTTTGCTTTTTTTTCAATTCCCCAGCAAATGCATTTTCCTTTATAATTTGTTTTCTCTTTCCTCTAACACAGAAAATTTGATTTTGGGTTTCCGTAAAGATCTCAACTGGTTTATGTATGGTAAAAGTTACGGCTTATTTACTTCCTTCTTCACAGGGCTTTTTTCGGAAGGGTACAAAGTCTCTGAAGGTTCAGTCTTATCCAATTGATAGTTGCTATCTACAAGTATTAAGCACGTATCAATAGCTAGCTCCGGCGATATTAAATTTAAAATCTCCTCGTCACTTTCATCGAGAGCAGGAATCGAAACGTGATTTCCTGTAGAATTTTTGGTCTTACGGTCTGCTAACTTTGTTTTTGAGTGGGCTTTCATCCTATTCCACTGTTGCTTCAACCGATTTGTATCCCTCTTTTAGCCCATTGACATTATTTGTTCGTTGATGAGCCGCCTAGCTTCTTTTTCTTATAAATCATTTTTGTGTCATTTCTCTTATCGTCGATGACATTAACATTCATCTGTGACCAATTTGTGTCTCTCTAAAATACACAAAACAATAAAATAAACATTATTTATTTCCCGACAATTTCCTAAATATTAAACTTACCTTATTATCTTTATCTTTTTATTTCCATTCCTGATGCGTCTAAAAACATTCACAAAAGAAACAAACAATGCTAGAACAAAACAGTTTTTTAGAATTTATATAAAGAACTAAACGATGTTTTTAATAGCTTTCTGAGCTTTTTAATTAATTACAGTACATATCTTGTAAAATAGTATCGATATTTTGTTTTCTCTACATACTAGTGTACATGATTGCATTCCTTTTAACAGCTGAGAGCAGTTGCTACGTTAGTTATGAATTGTGAATAAGAACTATAACTATCTATAAACCATTTTTTAGTTTCTGTTTATTAATTACGACTTTAGTAATGATTTCTGAATATGCGCCATTGTTTTTATCATTAACATGTCCTATGTATTCTTTTAGTAATATTAGATCACATTAGTCATCATTGTCACAGTTAAGCACGGAGTAATAATTACTCGGTCTTACGAGTTGCGGTGTTGCGGTTATTCATATTTACATTATTTCGTCTTCTATCATTATCCTTTGCTTTTATATCAATATTGTTTTTTTATTTCTGTTAATTACTGTTTTATTTCTCACGTTCACTACAACAGTTTTGGTTTTATTTAATTTTATATTTTAAATTTGATTTGATATTCGATATTTTGATTTTATATTTTAAATTTGAAAGGTTAAAAAAAAAAATTCGCTTTCTTCTGTTTTTGTTTCTTTTTTCTTTGATTTAAAAAACACAGCCGATGTGTTTAAATTTTAAAATCAAACTCCTAAAAAGAAGCAGCTTAATGAAAGAATTGCATGTAAAAACCACTTTTTAGCCAAAAAATTAAAAAAAGGCTAATTTCCGCTTCGAAAGACTTCTTATTCTGGAAAATCCTATTATTTGCAGATTAAGGTAATTAGTGTCAGATGGCACAATAAATATTAGGAAAAAAACCGATTAAGATATGTATTTACACAAATTGAGCCCGACATTTAAGCATGGTGATGGCCATTTTATAGTTTAGTGTACTTGTTCGGTTGCTTGTGTTGTCAGATTTGACTTTGTTGAATGAAATATGAATAAATTCAATATTTATATATTTAAAAAAAGAGTGCTGAGAAATTTAGTGTAAAAGACGATTGTCACTTCTTATTAGGATAATGATCCAAAACGCTCGGGCTTTGTTGTTAAGAAATGGTTTGTAATAATTATAATTGGTCTAGAGTGATCAAAACTTCACTCTAATCACCGAGTTTAAATATAATAGAAAATTTGTGGTAGAAACTAAAATGGGAAAAGACAACATTCCATTTCCAACCAAAATGACTTGAAAAAGGCTCTTTTGGAGGAGTAAGAGAAAATAAGGCCTGAATACACAAAAAACTTGTCGAAACTGTTCCTAACCGCCTCAAATTGGTCATTCATCAGAGACAATATTCAGCAAAATATTAAAAACATTTTATTTTACATTTGTGTCTGATCTAGGATAGGTTAGTTTAACCATTAATCATTTGATCATTTTCAATGTTACATGAATTCATTTTTAATTTTATATTTTCAAAAATTTTATTTATTTTCTAAAAATACAATATATGTTTGAATATACAACTATTTCTTTATCTATTTATCTTTAAATAAAGTAGTTTCATTAATCCAGTCTTTTTCTTTTGTGTTTCCTTAAACTTATTGGCATTAAGTGGACCAATTCCACTAAGAGCCCCTGTATGTCAAGCTCAAAACTGTAATTTATTTTCAATAATTTTTCGAAAAATAATCTTTAATATATTTTTATTTACAAAAAGGGTTACAACTTGCGGTTTCAAGAACAACGTGCTACATTTATACTTTTTGATGCAAGCTATTTTACGAAATTTCTTGGCTTTTTAAATATTATTATTTTTATCATTATTATTATTATTTTTTTTTTTTTTGGCGAACGTTATGACTATTTGTTATGCTACCAAACCCAACAAATCTATAGCAATTGGAGGTCAATAACTAAGTAACACCAGCAGTCCTTTATAGTCAGAAAGTTTATTTGTCCATTCGAACAGAATAAATATTACAAGTAATTCCATAATTTTTATTGGATTGTTTTAACTCTTTTTAAAAAATCTTTTATTTCTTTATAACATCAGTGAAATTATAATCGAATTACATAACATATAATTACCTATATCACATTTCTAAAATTGATTAGATTAATAAATTTTTGAAATGAACTGAATATTATTTTAAGAATTTTTGTTACCCATCTTTAAAATTAATTTGTGTCGAGTAAATGTTTGATTAGATGTTAAATAAATTTTTTTAGTAATAAAATTTACTAGACCCGTGCGAATAATTTGCAGCGCTAGTAGTCGTTTTTGTAACAAAATAAAGTAAAAATATTGAATGCGAATATTGGTAACTTCAATATATTTTGTTATAGAAAGCAACAAAATCAATCGTTTTTAAATTTATTTATTAATACTATATATCATATTTCTTATTAAATATTTTTATAATAATTCTTTAACACAATGTTTGAGGTTATGACATGATCGTCATTTACTTTTTGTTCGAACGAATCGTTTAAAAAACAAAAATATCTATGACTCCACGTACTCATAAAAAAGCTACATCTTTTTTAACCCTTGAGGAGAGATTTGTGGGGAGATTTTTATAAAAACTGAATATTTCAGCGTTCGAAAAACATTACAACTGTGAGTAGCCGTAATTGAATCAAAACTAATAACAGTGAACTGTATAGCCGCGACATTTTTTCCAGTCAGTAAGTTATAATTTAACAGTCAAGAATAAAGTTGTGTATTAACCCTAGAAAACTAAACCTTTTTTTCAACCTTTTAAACTAAACCCTGCCTGTGAGGCTACTTTTTTTTAAGCAACTGTTTTTTTTTAATTTTTTGTGTTTTTTATTGAAAAAACAGTATATATTTAAATATTGGCATATCAATATTGTAAAATAAAAAAAATAGTTAAATTACTATCAGAAGTCATTAAAAACAGCACTACAATTTTTTTTTTTTTTTTTTAAAGACATCATTTTACAAGAACGACAATATTTTTAAAACTCTTAAAAAACACTAAATTCACACTTTTCTTTTAGCTATTTCTACTCTAGTTCCATTAAAACAAACAAGTTTTAAATTTTTGTCATTTACATTTTGTTTTGTACATAGTAATTGGATCTTCCCTTCTTTTAATGTCACATTGATAGTAATTTGGAGATCGATATGTTGTAGACAATAATTTTATTAAACGATCAAGAATTAAAATAACTTATTTACAAAAAAAATTTTAATAAGAACTTGTAGTCAGACATATAACTTTAATACTAAATCTCGCCTCAAAGAAAACACGAAGTAGTAGATCTCCGTAACAAAAAAGTTTGTGCAATGAACTTCTTTTCACAAGCTCACACGGTAGATTACTGCGTTGGTTTGAAACCTCGTGCTGTTACTTGCACTCGATCAAAACGAAATGCGTAAAATCGGCATTCGTTGTGCCTCACAGGTAGGGTTTATTTTTCTAGAGTTAAGTGTTAAGTAAATTTGTGTATTAAGTGAAAGTTAATTAAGTTGGACATTGAGTATAAAATTAATTGCGAAATAAAGAATACAAAAACAACAAATTCGCTTCGTTTATTTTATTTAACGCAATTTAAAAGATTTCAAACGTTTCAAAGAGGTTAAAACGTAACAATATTTAAGTCTCTTGTATGGAGAGATATTATACAAAAAACAAACAAAAAAGTTTAATTTGAAAATCGTTGGGGAGAAAAAACTTCTGTTTCTTATAGGTCTTAGAAATACATATAGGAATAAAATAGATCTAAAGAAAAAATGGCTTATAACTTATTTATAAAAGTCTGCAGATCAAAATAAAGTTGGTGGTTTCTCCATCTACTTTCATATATCACATTGGCAACAGTTTGGTGATTTGTAATTTATGATTAAGGGTGATCTTTTAACCGTATTTTCAGTAATTGTTGTTCTATTCGCGTTTTTGACAACGAGTAACACCTGACAAAAATCTAGTTCAAACTGTGTTATTTTTCCTCCATAAGTAGAATTATTATTTATAATATCCTTTAAAAGACGATCGACAACGCTTAACGCATGTTAGTGTACCATTGGAATTTCATGCCAAAGGATGAAATCTGTTTTAAGGAGGTGTTCATCATTTGTGTGTGAACGAATCGATGAAACCGATGGTCTAAGACAGGTACAGGTATTTTTAAAACCGAATGTGATGTTTGAACCCCTAGTAATAGATTAGCTGTAGTGCCTGTTGACGATAGATGGGCAAATATGCTTGACTAACATTGCGTTTGTGTTCGTTTTCAATTATTACTCTTTTTTCACAAATAAAGTTTGAAAAAATATACAAAAAAAGGATTACAATTGATGTAATAAATTTAATTGCAAAAATAGATAAGGGCATGTCGATAGGGGAGACACATGATCCATTTCGTATTCCGGACGATTTATTTTAAGCAAGATATCGCGTTGAAAAATCAACAGCTAAAAAAATTATTAATTTGGTAAAGTCGGAAATATAGTTAAAATCAAGAGGCTGCAGCACTTCTCCTGAATTACAAGTTTTAGCAGCTTTGCGTTGCTGTGGTTGAAGAGAGAAAAAAATTAGATTACTATTAAAAACTATTATATTTAGATTCACGATGACGCGGCCGACCATTACGGACTTAGTCATTCAACGGTTTCCGGAATTTACGCAAGGGTAGCTCAGGCATGAGTCCAATTGGCAAACAATAAAATGAAAATGCAAAATCTCTCATAGAGGAAGAAATTCTAATGAGAGATTTTAAATTAATAAAAAACTATCCTAGTGTTATATGAGCCATTGATGAAACACACATCAAAATAAAAAAAAATATAAAAATAGGAGGTTACTCTAAACGTTCAGGTAATTTGTTAAACAAATTTAACCTAAGTAGAAACCTAAATAGTAGTTGTTCTTTTTCTATAGGCAGTTTGTGACAAAAGCTTTTAATAAGAGAACAAAGCAAATATAATACTATAAAGAATGCAAATATGATACTGCGCACATTGCTATAAGAAACCTTATAGAGCGTTGTTTTGAAGTTAGGAAGCAACCTTTACGTTGTTTGCTTGAAGGTTTTAGAAAAAGTTTGGAAAACGCAAAAAGTTAATTGTTCCTTTAGCTTTTCTCCACAAATCGGTTTTGAAGAAAATGACTCAGTTCCAGGTAAAAAACTTTAAGATGTAAATAGTTTTTGGAATCTAATACTTACGGTCCAATTAGACTTGAATTAACCGTAACACCAAAACCGTAGCAAGAACACAATCACACTTATTTGTATAGATTCGTAGTGCCACAACCGTAAACAGCTGTTACTGATCTATAACATATTTCTAGCAGGTAGCTAGCTTTCAGAAGCGTTGTTTACAAAGTTCCAATAATTGGGAGTGTACAATATTGCAGGCAGTTAAAGTGAAAGCATTTTATTGCGATTATTATTTAAAAAATATTGCATGATAAATACAGAAGTATGAAAAATATTATAATAAACAGAAATTAGTAGGTCTCCCTTTATCAGCTACGACTTCTGAAAGCTTTTTAGTCTTTAACGAAATTACCAAAAATTTAAGGACATCTCCACAGGACATCAAAATTAGTCTGTTGTCGAAAACTATTAGGAATCTGTTAGTAAAATCTGAGAAAATGTGAATTGTCCAAAAAATAGAACATATTCATATCAAAAACAAAGCCAGTCTTCGACCTCTTCAGGATTTGAAAATCAAATGCAGTGTGAAAAATATCTGAGCGAAAGCTCAAGTCAACAAATCGTAATAATCCTATACAAAAACAACTATTTTCTTATTCTGTGGAGATTAAGAAAGAAGTAAATTTGAATGTTTCATCACCTCCTACACGAATAAGGCTTAGCCAGAGCAGTCTAAATAGTTTCTACACAAAGAAAAAACCATTATTGCTAAACACAAATATAAGAATGCTCTTGGCCTTGGCCAAATGTACAAATTGTTATTCTCAAAAATATTTTGCATTTAAAAAAAAATTAAAATTTAAAGAAAAACCTACTTTTTAAATATATAGTCTTTGAATTATTGATGTCTATTTTAATTTTATACTAAAAAATAAGAACTAAAATTTCAAGTCAAATAAAAATAAAGATTTAACATTAAATCTTTCATTCGAAAAACATATTGCTAATAATACTTTTTGATAACAGGAAACCTATTCGTGAAAGGGCCATTAACAAAATTTTTAATTGTTGCGCAGAATTGCATGACTCAACTAGACTCAGGGCTTATAAAAAGCATTCCATTAATTTTAATTGTATATATTATATGGAATCAGCTGACTAAGATAATGACAATATATTATCTTAACCTCCATTTACTGCAAGTATCCCACACGAGCACGAGGTTCCAGAAATTCCGTCGCACATCCATGAAACCAAGCGATGTATGCAGTTGCTACCGCATGTCTCATGTCGAGTAATTGCAAAAAATCCTACGATGTTATGCCAGAAATTCGAATCCAAACACCCAGAATGGATTGTAAACAGGACTTAGGTTCTGTTGTTTGAATTACAAAATAAAATATTAATGTAAAAAGGCTGTGTTCTTAAGGTAAATTTAACTAATTAATTAAGTTAGGTCTTTAGGTAAATTTCCTAAAGGCCTCTAAAATATGGCTTGATGAAGCAAACTCAAGCCTAGCATTATTGAAAAATGTGGTATTTTTGCATGAAACAGTATTTCGCAAAAAAACACGCTATTGATTCAAAAAAAAAAAATTATATATATATTTTTTCTAAAGAAACTTCAACTTTTTTATACCTGCCACTATGCTTCCATTAATATCTCAGGATCCAATCAACTCTCTAATCTGAAAATTTTAACTTAAGTTATATAGGAAATCTGTATTAATATACGCTTGTTGCAAAATTTTTTAATAGCGCTTTTTAAGACATTACTTTCCAAATCTTATCCAATTACCTTTACTAAAAACTGTGGAATGCTATTTTGGAGGTGCTTTCATTACCTATTATTTTAAACTTAACTGATCAGCATCTTGAGTACTTTTTGAAATAGCAGCATTTATGTCAAAACTATGTTGTCAAATTTCAATTATTTTTCCAATTTTCAAGATTCCTTTATGTCTCTTTTTTTCCTTAGAATTAATTGTAAATTACCTTTTTGCTATACGCCATACTTTATACTCTAGACGAGAATATTTAGAAAAAATTCAAAAATATATTACCCGATTCACCCAAGCAAAGAAAAACGCGGAGGACGGCACGTTAAGTTTACCAAGTGATACCATAAAAAATTAAGTTAAGGAGAAGAAAAGAAGATGGAAAATCTACCTGGATAATAAGATAACTACAAATTACAAATGGTACAAAGAACAGTTAATAAAGGCCAAACAATTAAGGAAGGATACCTATTGAAGAAAGATATCGGAATAATATACAGGTCCACTGGAAGTGCCAGAGGATAACAAAGATGACGAAGAACTACGCTCGATATAGGAGGATGAACTAAATAATACTCTGACTAAAATGAAACTGTGAAAAGCATCCGAACATGACGACATTGCCCCGGAACTTCTCGTACGGGTAATGACGGAGGCAAAGATTTGCTACATATAATAAATACAGCATGGAGAATAGCGGAAATTCCCAAAACTGTTGCAAGACGCAACATAATATTCAACGAAGGAGATTATCAATTCTATCAAAATCATCGAGGCATATCAATGCCATGGGTAGCCGAAAAACTGTACTCAAGGCTTCCTATGGAAAGGATAAAATCCGAAATCTAACACCAACTTGAGGAAGAGCAGTGCTGGTTCAGACCGAACCGTGGAACCCAGGACAAAATCTTCACTATGCGCCATATAACCTAGAAAATCATACAATTCAATAAACAAACAAGCACACGTTTACATCATTGATCTGGCGATGATACAGTAAGATGGCAAGAAGTATGGATGTAAAATATTACTAAAATTCAAAGTATGTAAATGAAGCTCACCGATTCCAATGACAGTTTCTACGTATGATTTAATAATGGTCACTTTGAAAAACAGTAATTAAAATACATGTATGTATGTATATATGTACATCTGTTAAGTAAATACATTTGTATTAATTTGAGATATTATGAACATGAAACAAAGAAGAGACTTAAAAAATTAATTTAAATTTTGAGTAACATAACTGTAAATAGCTGTAGCAAGAATGTAAGTTAGAGATTTTTTACTTAAAATCTTTTTAAATAGAATTTAAATATTCTTTATTTATATATTTTTTTATAGCTGCGGCATTATCAGAACTTTTTATTTTATTTGAGTTTATTAAAATTAAATTATCAACTGAAACTTTTACAAATGATGTATTGACTTATACACCAGTCAGAAAAAATTTGCATACAAAACTTTTTATTTCATTCAAGACTCTGTATTTTTAAGAATTCGCAACAAAGCTTAAACTTTTTGGTCTTGTTATATGTCTCAGGTCCCTGTTATATATTATAACCAAAAATTGTGTTTTAAAAGAAAATAGATTCATTGTTAGGCATCATAATTAAAAAAGTCATTTATTTACTCAGAAATAGTCTGCGTGCACATAAAATATTAAGCTATTAGTCATTGTTTTTAATTCATAGCTGTTAATTTCACTTCGTTTTTAGACAAATTTGTGTATTTGCTGTAAGAAAATTAATTTCAGTTTGTGGTATACATTTTTTTCAATGGGTACAAGAATTAATGCTGTTATCATGCCTTTTTATTTTTCTCAGAAAACAAGAAAAAAACCTTCAAGGAAGTTGCAGAAATGGTACAGAAAATGCGCTCCTCTATCTAGAAGACCAACAACTTTTAAAATGTAACTGTGTGCTTTGTAAGAAAACCTCGTTGTGGGCGTCTCATCAATTCTGTGCAGCAAGATCCCAAAATAATAGCCTCAAAAGTGGCTTAAAGCATTACTTTAAAATTGAATAGGAGTATATGAGAAGAGTCAAGGAAAAATATTGTTCAGTAGAGAACTGTTAAATAAACCATTCAAATTCTAGGAAAGGCTTATATTTTAAATGAGAGTAAGTATTACATTTTTGTAATACAAAGTTGTCAATTCGTGTGGAGAAAATCCGGTAGAGCACTACATAAAGCGTATTCGTGCGACACGGTCATACACGGTGGTGGAGATGTATGGTTACGGAGTATGTGCCGGCTAACGGAATATACAATTTGTAGGTTATCAAGTTTACTGTGGCCAAGAGAGCTTACCTAAACTTTCTAAAGGTCAACTGGAAGCAAAATTTAACGAATCTGCTTTTCGGTAGCAATGTTTTATTTGAATACGGTAACGTGTGCCCCACCACTGTCTTCAGATCTCAATTCCATTGATTACGCTATGCAACAAATGGAAAAAATATTCTGACGATTGATAACCACGATATTTTATTTAATTTTTTTTGATGGGCTATGTTCGCAAAAATCATCGGCATTTAAGATTATATTGAAAAGTTTTTTTTTAGAACTTTTTTTTTTCTAATATGTGATATTTTTGAAGAGCTATGAAATGATTCACTCGATTTCGTTAAACTATATGTTAAAAAATTCCAAATGGCTGGTATTTTTAGAGTTATTCGGAAAAAAAATCATAAAAAATTATTTATTTTTTGAAAAACTATGATATTTTTGATTTCTAAAAATTCACAAAAATAGAAAGTAGCAAATATTTACCAGTTTGACTATTTATTCATAAAGCTGCATATAATAGATATAAAATGAACCATAATTCATGAAAATCGATTGGTGAATGCATATTTTACTCCCAATAAAGTGAAAGTACCTAGTTTTGAAAAAATAAATTTTTTGTTGTAATTTTATGTAATGGGTGTCGTATAAGCGATATTTTTTCAAAACTTATAAATATCACTCATACTATCAGTGGAATTTTTGGCAATTACATCATGTAATATTAAAAATTTTATTAACAGTTTTGCCAACTGAATGGGAGCTAATATCACTGGAAGTCACCACTAAATTGGTTTATTCCATGCAAAATGATTGGCTGTGGTTCTCAAAAGAACAGACCATCCAACTAAACACTAATTTATTGTTAATGCTGTTATAAATATATATAAAAAAAATTATTTTTAATATATTTTTTACCTACCGTGGCCATAAAAAATTAATCCTTCACTTCCGACAAAGTTAGGTACCTGTCTTTATGGGTAATTCTACTTTCAACATGGCTTTAATTGAAATAAATAAAAAGTAAAATTTGTATTCTAATAATTTTTTTTTAACTTTTTTGAAATAAAAAAAAATCCACCAATTTTGCAAGCAAATAATTTTTCCGCTATTTTTGGCCAAAGTTAGGTACCTGCATATAATTTTGAATAAAATCAGCAATAGCTAACCGATGTTATTCTCAAAATCTTAGGTTTTAATTTAAACGGTTAAAATTTTTTATGACTTTTTGAAAAAAAATAATTGCTCTAATTTTGCGCGGACAATTTTTTTTTTTCGCAACTTAGTTATGAATAACTCCGAAACTGTTGAAAATACAAAAAAATATTATTCAGGTGATTTTTAAGAAATTATATTCCTAATTTGCTTGTATTTGGATTAAAACCGGTCAAGTCGTTTTCAAGTTATGATGAAATATATAGAAAATATGATAGTTATATTTTGGGCGAAAAATTGGAAACGACAATAAAAAAAAAAAATTGAGGCCGAGGGAAATAATTAAAAACGGATTTGAATTTAGCGCATCAAGATCATTATATTCCATATAGAACATTTTTTCGTTTTTTGTAGACCAGTGTCATCAGCTGCAACGCCAAATAATGACGTGGCCCAATTCTTCAGAAATTGATTACTGCTTCTGGTTGTGGGAAAAAAAGTTCATATAATTATTTGGAAATTTGGCTGCACTTGGAGGAAGTATAACTCTAGCTTCAGAACTTTTAGGTTCATGTGTCGGAAGTCTTCTGTAATAATTAAGTACTTATTTATATAATTAAGTACTTATTTACTGTTATTGTTGTTATTGTGTGGCCAATAAATTATTGCTCGGCACTTTTGCTTTTGAGGGAAAATTATTGATCAGCGTGTAAACTTTTGTTATGTTAACTTGTATAACATAATAATTAAAGTACATATATATGAATGTATGTTAGCCATGGTCAATTTGTGCAGAGACTTATGCAGACTTATGCAGAGAATTCAATGCTATAGAAGGAGTAAGGCAGGGTGACATATTGAGCCCGTATTTTTTATAATATAGATGGATGACGTAATCAAAATATGCAAGAAATCATTTACACCCTCATCGTCGGAAATTGGAAAATGCGACCGGTAAAATTATCTCTTCTATCACACAATGTAGCTATTTTGGCAACTCTGAGGAAGACCTACATCATAATGTGAATATTTTTGCGCAACAGATAGACAACAGAGGTTCCCAATTAATACAAACAAATCAGGGACTATGATAATAGGCCAGAATATGAATGTAGACCGAATAAAACTAGGACAAACAGTACTGAAACAGACAGAACAATTTCGATAGCCGAATTGGCGAAGACGGAAATGAGTCAGTTGTTTAACGTGAGTACCTGTCCGGAGACTCTATCCCAGGGTGCTAGTGCACGAGTGAATACAATACGTCCACCAACGCCTCCACCTATGATAAAAATTACCAGTGAGTACCAATTCGAAGCCATGTTGTTTGGACATGACCCCACATCTTGGTGAGGTGTCGGAGATCATCTAAACTCCTACCGATCTATGAGTCACGGTTAAGAATGTAACTTCACACGCAACCAGCATAGCTCTCCACGCGGTTTGGTCAAAACCATAACTAAGACATTGCTCCCACAAGTGGGCCTCATCATAGTCGGGCTGGGATCGAGGTCTTTGAGGTTCCCGATACCCGTTGTACCAGAAATAAGCCTCTGGTCAGATGTCGTAGCATAATGCTACTACCAGTGTAATTCCCAAAAGACTCCGAACTGGTGGCCAAGATGAAGGTGAAAAACACTGGAAACACCAATATTTAACAAGCAGCAAACAGAAACAGCACGTTGGATAGTAGTTGGAGACGACCATGGTTCGAAACAGGCTGCAGACCGCCATGTGTCAGCGATCTGGAAATTGGCAAAAATGGTCACTCAGTGAGCCGCACCCAGTGTTGGAAGTACAGGAGGTAGTACTTCCCCTAACGTTCCGTGTTCTCCTATCATACACAGCAAGCGCAAATACCAATTCTATCTAAATTCTTATTTCAGCATAGTCTGGGCATGTAGTCAGTACATGACTCTAGTCTTCAGTTCCCAACCCACACTGACAGTTCGGAGATTCCGTCTGGCCAATTCGATGCAAAAATTCATTGAAAGAGCCATGCCCCGTCAGTATGAACCACAGGCTAAAGCCGAAATCAAAGTCTGGGTATTCCTGTACGGACATCATCATACATCCATATCATCTGCCACCAATATACGAGGCACCCCTGCAAAAGGGCCTTATACCTATCTCATTAATCAGGAACAGGTAAATCACCAGCCTGGAACAGAAACCGAACGTCAACAGGATAATCACAAATCAAAACTGTTACCAAAATCGTCACCAAAACTATTACCAAATCGTTACCAAAAATTTTCCAATCAATTTAACTCGCAAAATAGTGACTGTTTATATATATACTCGTATATATAAATAAAAAATTCAATTCAACAATCATAACCGGTTATCAATATCACTATTAAAAACACAAATTATCACACTTCAATTAAAGACAAAATCCTTCAGCACTAGAAAATACACGAGAGCCTAGTGGAACGCAATATAGAACTCCATTTAGCCAAAACAACTGCTCAAAATCGAGAAGAATGGAGAAGACTTTACAAGAAACCTGTACACTAAAAGGTATACAGAGGTCTGCAATAAGTAAGTAAGTGTAGTATGATGAAATTAAAGTAAATTTGTTCATTTAAGATAGAAAATGTTTCGTAAATCAGACCACAACAAAATAGTTTGACCCAAAATATAAAAATATAGTTTCAAACGGTTTCTGATAATTTCTGATAGTTTCTGATAATTTTTAGATGTTTTACTGTGGGTGACATCGGTGTATTTGTCCAGTTACAAGAAAAATTATTTTCCATATATTACTACATATGTACATATCTATATATAGTATATAAAGAAAAACTTGTTAAAATATTACAAAAAAAAGAACAAAAAAAAACAAACATATTTTATATAAAGCATATATACAGCATCTATGCTTGTAGAACTTTAACCATTTTAAAGGTATTTGCGATTAGATAAAAATTATAAAAAAAATTATTTATTATTTTTATGTGGGGAACCCATAACAGTCGTAAATTCCACAGATGGTGTTATAAGCCAAAAAAGGAATTTTGGAAAACAAACAGAAAAAAAGGAACAAAGGGCCAAACATGACAAAAAGTCCTTGTTTTGTCGCAAAGTTCAGAAGAAAATGTGTCATTAATCATTAGTCTTATCAAATTGCACATAAATAAACACCAACAATATTTTTTTTGGCTTCATTTTCTTATAAAATAGCAAAAAAAAGCAACAATAGTACAATCACAACAGCAACAAAAGGTACAAAAGCAACTTTTTTAAGCCTTTTATTCACTTAAAGTCCATTTATATGGGTGGATGTGTGTGTATGTGTTTGTAAATGTATCCTTATAGATGTCTCACTTCTCTACATCTAACTCAGTGCTATTAAATGCGTCTTTTGATAGAGAAAACAACATTTTTAATTTTTATTTGTGTGTATTCTCATTTTTATGTGTGTGTGTGGTAGGTATAAAATAAATATTTATTACAGTCATATTTAGAATTGTAAAGAAAATACGAAATATTTTACTATATAAAAATAAGAGTGTGTGTAACAAAGTGTGTTTAAGTGTACTGGTAACAAAGGGAAAAAAGAAGACTAAAACTTAATAAGATAACTTTTGAAGCATTACACAAAAACTACAACAAACAAAATGTGAAGAAAAGTATACAATGAGAAATACAACAAACTGAACTTCCGAGAAAACTAAATAAAAAACGAAACTAAATAAGACACGAAAAATAATAAAATGAGCAAGAATGTTCCATAATAACCAAAATTCCGCAGTGTAATGACTTGATACGTTTTTGTGGTTCATGTTTTGGTGCATATATTTACGTTCTTCCCAAAAAAGTTTACATACATATGTATGTACATTAGGGTGGTCTTTAGTTGTATGGAAAATTTTTTTTTTTAAGTTAGAGACCGTAACTGCCCCCTAAAATGTGTGGTTTGTATAAGACGTGTTGCATCGTCTTTCAAGTTGACCCCTTTTTTGAAATAAAATAATATACAAACTAATAAAAATAACACTTCTATGTCTTTTTTTTTATTATTAATATTCAGTTATTTATGTAATTAATTAATTAATGTAATTTTTTTAATTTTTATAAACATCGAAATTTTACTTTTAAAGTTTTCAAGGCCAATTTCAAGTGCGATGCGCCACCTTGCCCAATAGTAATAATATTTTTCGCACCATATTTTTAATTCATAAGAAACATTTCTAGAGGTAGTTACGCTTTTCGAAAAATAAGGACGACTCTAATGTATATGCGTAAGATATTTTTTACTTTTATAAAAATTATTGTTTAAGTTTTTTTTTGTGTCTAATATATAGTACTTTATTTTAAGTATTTCTGTTTTGTTTAAGCATGACACAGCGACTCTTATGGTATTTCAATGCACTATCATGGGATAAAATCATAAACTTTATTATATTTGTGTGAGCTTTGTTTTTAACTCCAGAAGACCAATACGTGGAACTATTTGCAGCGCTCAACTACCTTACATATCGTGTGTAGATGGTCACTAAAATAACAGCCTCGACTTTTTCCTCACTATACACCATGTGTACGTGAGTGGTGGTTTAATCAGACGCGCACACTTGCAATCAGATCCAGAGAGGAAAAATTCAGAAATTGGCGTAGTTACCAATGCGGTCATACTGATTTTCTACGCAAACTGGTGAGATCGTCGTGTGTTGCAGTACTTAGACGACCAGCGCCTGCGTGCTAAAGTTCTTACTTTTCCGCTTTTGGTCATCCATTAAAAGGCTAGGCAACAGTACTAGTTGGGTTCGAGACCTTATAAGAAATGACCAAACATTCACAAACACGATTGAAAAGGCAAACTTACTGACTCAAATGTTTACAGGTAATTCGAACTTGCCCCAATGCGTTCTACCTGAATTGGAAGAAGCATCAGTGGCTATGCCTAGTGTATTTTTTCGAGCTCTGGACCGGAGGGCATTATAGCGCTGGTCCTGAAGCAGTGCTGTTCGGAGCCATTGGCTAAACTTTTCAGTGCGCCTTATGGTGAGGGTGTTTTTCCACTTTGCTAGAAGATTACAAATGCCACGCCAATCCCTACAAAGGGTGAGGCTAGTAACCCCGAAAATTACCGCCCAATAGCAGTTTGTTTGGAACTTTCCAAAGTTATGGAGAGTATGATTAATCACCACCTTATGAACTTTTGAGAGCCCAAAAATTTGCTGAGCGATAGCCATTACGGTTTCCGTAGAAGTCACTTTACTGGTGATCTGCTGACGTTACTCTCTGAAAGATGGAATAGGTCCATTCATGTATTTGGTGAGGGTAAGTTTGTGAGAATATCCAATTCTATCGATTCGTTAGAGCATTTTCGCAATGTGTGTGGCGTACGTTTCATTGTTCTATCGGTATTTTAACGGAATATATTATGATTAAATAAGGGAATTAATCTCAAACAATCACAGTCTTCTGCCACTTACGATATGGGAAAATTTAAATCGAACTTCCATGAACACTACTCTTTTTTTCCTCCTTCCCGCAACCTATTTTCCTAAAACCAACACAATGCACTGCATGAGTTGTCTTGTTAAAGGTATCTAATGATATTTTGCAATTTATATCTGTGTCAATATGAAAGAATAGCTTAGGTTGAAAAATTAAGTTTTGAGATGTTCCAATTTTGTGTAATTTTTATTTTAATTGTCTTTCACATCAAAACTACAACTTAACATATTGGTAACAACCTTATTAAACAAAATATTGTTACTTTTTAACCTTTATTAAAACGTTTAAGTTCTTTTTTAATTGCATCAAATAAAATGTACACCACTTTGTTGTTGTTTTACAGTTTTTATTTTCTCACTTTTTATAGTATACAATCATAACTATACAGCTCTAACTCACTTTTCTTAATATTTTTTTATACAACACTATTATTTACGCCTTAACACGACATTTTATGACTGCAAAACGATATCTATTCGACGTCGGCAAAGCAGCCTTCTTGTGTCCCTAATTGCCTACACTTTGGAAAGTTCCGAAAATGTCTCAAATGCTCTCATATCCTCTATTTTGTACTCGTTAATTTTAACTATGTAAGATTGTGTTACCAAAAGATGGTCGAATTGACAATGCTATCAAATACACAAATCAGTAGGGCAATACCAGGGTAAAACATTATCAACTTTGACACAAACATTTTTGGATACTGAGTTTTACGTTTTACCGATCCTTAAGTACACTTAAGTTCGTTTATTGAAATAATATTCATGTATTTTATAGTTTTAAGTAGACATAAGATATTTTATTGAAACTTAAAAAAAAAATAAATAAAACAGTACAATTATTAAGTTTAATTTAATTCAAATTATACTATATAGTTATAAAATGAATGGAAAATGCCTATATATAAAAATATGTTATATGTCATATGTTATATGTTATATGTTATATGTTATATGTTATATGTTATATGTTATATGTTATATGTTATATGTTATATGTTATATGTTATATGTTATATGTTATATGTTATATGTTATATGTTATATGTTATATGTTATATTTTATATGTTATATGTTATATTTTATATGTTATATGTTATATGTTATATGTTATATGTTATATGTTATATGTTATATGTTATATGTTATATGTTATATGTTATATGTTATATGTTATATGTTATATGTTATATGTTATATGTTATATGTTATATGTTATATGTTATATGTTATATGTTATATGTTATATGTTATATGTTATATGTTATATGTTATATGTTATATGTTATATGTTATATGTTATATGTTATATGTTATATGTTATATGTTATATGTTATATGTTATATGTTATATGTTATATGTTATATGTTATATGTTATATGTTATATGTTATATGTTATATGTTATATGTTATATGTTATATGTTATATGTTATATGTTATATGTTATATGTTATATGTTATATGTTATATGTTATATGTTATATGTTATATGTTATATGTTATATGTTATATGTTATATGTTATATGTTATATGTTATATGTTATATGTTATATGTTATATGTTATATGTTATATGTTATATGTTATATGTTATATGTTATATGTTATATGTTATATGTTATATGTTATATGTTATATGTTATATGTTATATGTTATATGTTATATGTTATATGTTATATGTTATATGTTATATGTTATATGTTATATGTTATATGTTATATGTTATATGTTATATGTTATATGTTATATGTTATATGTTATATGTTATATGTTATATGTTATATGTTATATGTTATATGTTA
Organism: Wohlfahrtia magnifica; assembly: GCA_023159175.1. Lineage (NCBI taxonomy): Eukaryota > Metazoa > Arthropoda > Insecta > Diptera > Sarcophagidae > Wohlfahrtia > Wohlfahrtia magnifica. The sequence continues at coordinate 781,791 of JAKWBJ010000526.1, forward strand.
TATGTTATATGTTATATGTTATATGTTATATGTTATATGTTATATGTTATATGTTATATGTTATATGTTATATGTTATATGTTATATGTTATATGTTATATGTTATATGTTATATGTTATATGTTATATGTTATATGTTATATGTTATATGTTATATGTTATATGTTATATGTTATATGTTATATGTTATATGTTATATGTTATATGTTATATGTTATATGTTATATGTTATATGTTATATGTTATATGTTATATGTTATATGTTATATGTTAAATGTTATATGTTATATGTTATATGTTATATGTTATATGTTATATGTTATATGTTATATGTTATATGTTATATGTTATATGTTATATGTTATATGTTATATGTTATATGTTATATGTTATATGTTATATGTTATACATAAGATGTTCTGACAAACTTAATATCGTTTAAGCTTAAAAGTAAACGCTCACAAAATTTGCAAAGAGAAGATTTAAGAAAATGGTAACGTAAAAAGCTTTATAGAAGTCGTGTCGTATAAATTTAGTTTATGTCGACTTAACCTACTCTTCCATATCGACACAGATTTAATTAATAAAAATAAAGTTTCTAGCTGACATCGTGGCAGGAATGTATATACATATATATTATGACGTAGGGGAAGATGGATCGCAAGCAACGGCTCTGAGCGGTTTTAACTTAATTGTTCATACTGACTTCCTCGTGCTGTAATTTGTGATAGCTTCCTTTGTAGTTAGTAAACAAACATGTGCCGCTTGTTGAGCTGAGTTTAGTTTTCTTGCGAAACTGATAAGGCTGTGCAACCACTTTGAAATACAAATTTTAAAGCTCAAAAAATTGCTGGTGAATAATTTAATTGAGTTCCATAAAGAATAATTAATCCTGTTGGTACAGCAATAATTAAAGTTACAGAAGTAGTAATCTCTAGTGTTTATATCTATGCCTACTGTAAATATATGGTGGGCACATACAATGAATCCTATTAAGCTAATTTCTAATATAGCACAAAATATTCCTAATGTACCAAAAGATTCCTTTTTTCTGATTCAGAGAAAATAAAATAATGATATGAGAAAATAAAATATAAATTTCTGGGAGTCCGAAATTTCAGAATAGATATTGGTAAAGAACACTCCACTCCATTCGCTGCATCAAGAAAAGAAGTATAAAGACTTCGGTCAAATAAAAGTATAGTAACTGATCCAGCTCAGGCTAGAAGGGTTAAAAAAGAAATAATATGGCAGTATTTACTAGAGATCAAACAAATAAAGTTATTCGGTCAAATGTTATTCCTGCAGATCGTATATTAATAACAGTAGTAAAAAAATTCCAGGTAATTGGAAAAAAAATTGCTAAATCAACAGAAGCTCCTCCGTGGGCGATACTAAAAGATAGAGGTGCACAGACAGCTCATCCTGTTCCAGCTTCATTTTTTTCTTTTAATAAATTTAAAAAAGTTTTTGTAATAAAAAACCAGTAAAAAATGTTTATTAAGAATTTATACGTATTCAAAATTTGTTTATTCGTATTTTTTCAACTAAGCTGTCAATTTTGAATGATTTTGAAACAGGGACTGAAAACCCAAAAAAATGGTTTCAGGCTCCGGTTCGGGTTAATCAAAATAAAAGATTCAGGTTCGGGATGGTTCAGGGTTCGGTTTGGGTTCAAAATGTAATAATGTACGAATATTTTATTAGTATTAAATTGATTTATTCAGCAAATATGTTTTTTTTTTTTTCTTGAGACCAGCACTCAGGGGAAAATAGGTTGTGGGTTGGAGGATGGATAGAGTAGTGTCTATGGATATCCGATTTAAATTTACCCATGTCGTAAGTGGCAGGAAGACTGTGATTATTAGGCTTTATTTCATAACGTAGTCACAATTCAACCAAAAACTGTTCGCTGAGCGATTACATGATTTGCGGGATCCTTTCTAATTTCAGAAAGCATAATCTGAGGGTATATGTTAGCATCCAATTGCAAATACATATTGGCACTTTTTAAGTCTGTAAATGAGAGATCAGGTGTATTGAAATCGACAAAATTTGCTAACGAGCAAGTTGGTAATCGACCAGTGAGTCTATCAACGACATAAGCCCTCGTGGAATTTAAATTCGTTATTAACGGGAGATTTTAAAGAAACAACACAAGCCTTAGTAGATTTTGCCGAAAAGGTTGGAAGACTGAGCTCTTGTTGCAGCTTTTCAAAAATAAAAGTGGCTTGAGATGCCGGATCTACCAGAGCTCTGGCAGAAAATACTTTGTCGCTCAATACTACATTAATCTGGGTAGTTCCCAATAAAACTGTTGGGTGACGAATGGACTATATCCGGGCTTTGTTAGAGGTAGACAGTACTCGGGTGGAGTATGGAGTGGGCTGTATTCGGGTGGAGTATGGGGTGGACAGTGTTCGAGATGAGAAATTCTGAAAGGAACGGGCAACAGCGGATGCCGTGTGTTTATCATCGCTATCATTTCCCTGCGTGTAGGAGGCCGTTGCTTTTCTGAAGGACGATCAGGGGTAAATCGATTAAAAGGGTTATTTCCAATCCTCCCGAGTGGAAGATTCTATACTGTGCAGTAGCGAATGAAGCTTCTGCTTACAAATATAACAAATATTAGAGCTCTGATATCTTCTTATTTGTTCCTTGTAACCGAATCTAAGCAATCACTAGCCGACATTCTTAGAAAATCTGAGCATAAACGAGTAGGGTGATTTTCATTACAAATTGGGCACTAAATTTTTGAGTGTTATTAGAAATGTTTGAGCTATTATTACGAGCAGTAGCTTGGGTGAAGTTGTGACTTTCAATTATGTCCGAAATGGACTCCAAATTCAGTTATCTAACCGATAGGAACTAGTCTATTTTGCTCCATTTCGATAAGTCTGAGCAAGGCCCTGAGATTGCTCCCAAATTCCTAGGATATGTTTGAGCAATTTGGTCGAACAGATATAAACGATTATTATATCCCAATTGCTAGTTTTTATTCCTAATATCGACAAATTCGAGGTACAATCGTTGATTGTCCATTTTAAACTTTTGATAGAGGGGCCGGATTCCTTAGATACTGAAGGAAGGTTAAAAAGGATTTTGAGCTGAGAATTTTTATATTGCTAATATGAGGATTAGTTCCATACAAGGCCGAACACATATCCTTAAACGTTGGTCAAGGTGCATAATCCCTAGAGAAGGTTGAAGTGTCAAAAGGGGGTAGGTGAATTGGGATAGTACTAGACTGGGTAGCAGGTTTGGTGTTGATACCATCAGTTAAGCCCTCAATAAACGGTGTGGTTTTAAAATAGACCGTATAGCCGGACGTATACTTGGCCTCGGCATCCTTAGCCGATACCGTGGTACCATCCGCATTGTCCAATAAGTCTTTGTAACTGTCACGAAAGACTTCCCACAAATGAGTCAACTCTTGCCGATGAGTACTCCTACTTATCCAATTCCGCCCAATTTTTAATGATAACTAGTATTTACCACAAAGTTATTTTGGCCAAATTTGGAAACTCTTACTACAACAGTTTTAAAGATATAGCCATATAAATAAAAATGTTATATAGACGTGGCCTCGCCCAGTTACACAAAAACCATCAGTGAAAATATACCTTTCCAACGCATGTATTGGTTTTTCAAATCAGTTTAGTCGCTCTCGAGTTATAAAGTGACGAACATAGGACAACTTACTTTTATATTTTATTACAAAGGGGCTTACTCTAACGTCAATAATTCGCTGACCAATGGACCAACAACAACCACATATACATTAAAACCTTCACCTTACATAATAAAAACGGTTTGCGCATTTCAGAGAATATCATTACAACGCACCTTATAGTCCTCTTTTATATATATTGATTACAGGCTAAATAAAGCTGCATTGTCTTATTGATAAATAATTCTCTGAAATCTCCTATGACATCCTTTGGTATTCCACCAATAGTCAAACAAAGTGCCTGCTTAAGGTTTTTTGCAAAGGGTGGATACCAAGAAGAATTAGCAAGAGATTATGAAACTGGTATGACACAATCAACTTTCAGCGAAGTGCTTTCACAAATTATGTAAGTTTTAAAGGAAAAGTTTTACAATCAGTGGATAGTGGCTCAAACGCTAAAATACTGTACAAATTCAGATAAACACAACAGGTGTCTGGTGTTTACATAGGTAGTTTAAATTCAAAGTATGTTTTTAATTAAAAAAGTATGCTTTTAATTTAATGCGCGCCTTAACATACTCATATTAACATTTTTATTTTACATTTTTTCGAATTTGGAATATTATTCGTTACAAATACAAATCGTTATGATAACTTTACATACAAATTCATATGGCAAAATTAGTCCGCAAAATAATAAGAAAAAACTATATAATTTAACATGCAAGCTCCTCATTTCCTTAAAATGTTTTGACTCTTTTACTTTTTCTTCCACAGATATTAAAATAATCTTTATCATGTTAATTTAAGGCGACATCAACTTTTTCACAAATCCTGCTTACCGATAGTTTGCAAGACTTGAAGGTATCCTCCATCATCCTGAAACTACTAAATCCCGATTAAAATTTCTTACATGGTGTTAAAATTCTCTCCGTGACAAATGCTATTTTCATATTTACCTACAAAGTTACGCACTCATAAATTTATATATATGTATGTATATATAAATGTGTAATTTACTGTCAGAGTTGTTTCCTCCTGTTGCTAATTTTTAAATTTATAAAAAATTTTAAAAAGAAAACTTTTTTTCTGCAAGTTGCCTTGTTATAATTTATTTACGTTCCAACTTAAGAAACTCTCTTAATTCATACATACATAGTTCTGTTTAAAATATTATAAATTGGTCTGATGGTATATACATAGATACATATCTATACATATACATATACATATTATACGCATAGAAAATTGGTAAAGAGTGTATTATAATAATATTTTAACCCTTACGTTACTGAAGATAAAAATTACAGAAGTTACCCGGGTACCTTCATACAAATATCATAAAAATAAAAATTTTCGGAAAAAAAATTTAGAAAAATATTTTCTAGATATTTTAGTACCAACCTATAGCAAGTAAAATTAATAAGGTTTCAAAATGTACAATTGCACTATGTGCAGCTTAAGTTCTTCTATTTTCAGTCAACATTGCACCCAATATTTTACGTGTACAACACAATTTTTTTTATATGTTGAATAAATCGTTTTTCGAGAGTGCCTTCTATTTTAGACCTCTGTGACGGAGGTGGTAGTCTAGCAAGCGCCAATAAACATTAAAAATCTATTTGCGCCGTTATGCCATGTTAGTAAAAATAGTTTAATATAAATTATTGTTCTGAATTCAAAAAGGTATCATAATAATAACAAGGTACACCCTTAAACTAGAAACAAAAATATTTTATCAGGTTAAAAACATGCAAATTTTTACACTACGTATGGAGTATGTTGCCACTTAAATGACCTTATTTTTCAGCTTCGCAATAATTGACACGTTTTAGAGCATTTTTTATAACATATTTCTAAATTTGTCGTTGTAGCGTTCGAATTTCCTTGAGTTTAAGGATTGTCTCTGGCTTGTTCACACCAGAGAACTTAGATTCTTATACACTTTTAATCATGCAGCAAAACTCAATATTGAACAAAGTCATGCTCATACTGCCGAACGCTCATTTTAGGTAGTTATAATTTATGCGATCTAAAATGTGTTATTCACATCAATCATGTAACATGTTTTTATTGCCTTTTATTCATCGTGCAATAAAATTTGCAATCACATTTAATCATTTAGCAAAATTCAACAATTGATAAAATCTAAGTCGTACTGACGACCGATTCGTTTGTGTAGGTCTGATTTGTATGATCGAACATGTTTCCCTTACATGCTTGAGTAAACGGCATTACCGTTGAACAGTGTAGCCACTAAAAAAATTTTAATTCTACCAAAATGTTTTAAGAAATCTACCAAACTTGATACAATTCTACCAACTTTCAAAAACCTTTAAAAACTTACATATTTTGATTTCAATAACATTTTTTAATGATATTTTCTTACATGTTTTAATATACTGTCAGCGGCAATAAAAGGTATTCATTCACCCTCATTTTCTAAGATACGGTTTTTATTTCAGCCTTTTAAAATACAATGAATTTCAACATTTTATTTGTTTTATACTGTTTGTGAGACTTGACGAAATTTTTTAAATACAGAAATGTTTAACTACAACAAAATATACGCAAGAAAAATAAAAGGTGCACCATATTCAACGAGACAAAAAAAGTGTATACGAAATCAATTCTTAAAGGAGAGAATATTTTAGTATCTCTTTTCCTTGTGCTTAACCGCATCTAGTCTTTGAGAAATAAATTCCATTAGGTTTTTGTTATATATTAAGATAAGATTTTTCGTCGTTCCTCTGTTGTAAAGTATTATTTTCTTGTTGTTAAATATTAGGGAGATCGAATATTCGATTTTTTTCAAAAATCGGTTTCCGAATAGTTCGAAAAATAGCCATTTTTTAAAAACCGGTTTTCGGTTATTGCTTTATCAATTAACCGGTTAATCGGTTCTGTTATTAAAATAATATTCTTCTCAATTCTACTTGCATTAGTAAATAAATCTGATAAATAGTTGTCCCGTTCTAGTTATAGCAAATAAGTATGCTAGAACAACGTTCGGTTTTTTTAGGGCCTTAACGGACATTTCTTCCTCGACACCGCAACGTCTTAATATTTTATCCAGTGATTCATTGTTTACGGCGTATTTTGTAAGAGTTCTACTTCCAGTGCATGGAAACTACTTAGTATGGAATCAAGTATTCCACGCTACACAATAACGTCAATCTCATAAACATGTTTAAGTTGGTTAATAATTCCTGGAAGGCTTTTTCAGCTTAGAATTTAAGAACACTCAGTATATCAATTTCCAAATATTTTCACATTTCAGAGGACATGTGTAGAGACATAAATGCATGCATTACGTACTTAATAGTGTGTGCCACTATACTATGTTAGGTAAGACGCTCGCCTACCAATCAAAAAGTTCTTAGTTGAATCATAGGCCACCCCACCTGGCAATTTTTAACAGCGGTATCACCTCACAACATTGCTAGCGGTTGGTTGTGAGTATTTACGATTGATAAACTTAACTAACTATAGGGTGGACAATTTAAAAGTTTGAATTTGAACCAGCGGATATTTCGTATCTGGCAACACATATGTCATTCTATTCTGTCACAAAATTCGGTATATAACCTCTACTGAACGAAAATAATCTATTTACGGTTGAGCAACGTTGGGATTTATTGGAAACTTATTCCCAAAACAAAGACAATTGGTCGGTAATTGCAAAAAAAAAAAAATAAATAAATAAATAAAAAATAATAAAACAAAATCAAACACCATCTTTTCGGATGAAGCTCACTTACATTTTAGTGGGTAGGCTAATAAGCGAAATTGCCATATTTGAGGCACAGAAAACCCAAACGTGATCTTATTGAAACTGGTTTTGTGAACAACACAAAACTCTATAGAGTGAACACTGTTTTTTGCACAACGATTGACAAAAAAGCGAATTTACTTGCAATGCCGTTATTTGTTCCGTGCGTATCAGGTGTACCGGTACGAAGGGAGCGTCAAGATACAAATGTCTCCATAAGAAACATTTATTGTAAACGAGCCTTAAGCTTTTTTTTGTGTTTGCAATGAGATCTGTCAAACATATTCAGTTTACATCAAATAAGTGATTAACCAACATCATATTTTTTCATCGTGTAAAAATTGACGAATATTGTACTAGAAAATGATGATATGCGGAACGCATTAATTTTTTATTTTCATTTGAAGAAAACTGCTGCAGAGTCGCATTAAATACTTATCGAGGCATATGGTGACCATGCTCTAAACATAAAAAAGTTATGGGTTAATTCGAGACAACCATCAACTTCGGATGTAAATCCAGATCGATTCGGTAAGAAGACAATGCTATATGTCTAATGGGACAAGAAAGGTGTGGTGTGCCTTGAGCGGTAAAACGGTCAATACAGATCGCTACCTACAACAAATGATCAATATGAACAATGCATTGATAGAAAAACAACCAAAATGGAGTCCTAGACACTGCAAGGTAATTTTTCACCATGACAATGCACCTGTACAGAAAGCAAAACCACTTCAGGATACAATCAAAGCATTAGGCTGCGTATTACTACCCCACCCATGGTATTCACCAGACTTGGCTCCTTCTGATTACTATTTGTTTTCATCAAAGGGAGACGCACTGGCAGAGCAGCACATCGATTCCTAAAAGGAAGTCGAAAATTTGGTGATTAATTGCCTTGCTTCAAAAAACAAACAGTCTTATTGATGGGAAATCCACAAATAAACTGAAGGAAGAGGAAAATGTGAAGACAGCAACGGCCATGTTTTTTTTTTCATTAAAAATTCGCGTTTTATTTCTACAAAAAACGCTCATTTTATACCGGTACACCTGGTATATCTAGATTTTGCATTCTTTTCTTGTGTATTAAAAAAATATCAATTAAAATAGTGACTTCGGCTTTACATATAATCTTGACAACTGTTTATTAAGTGAATAAAAAATGATTGCTTAAAGGAATAGGAAATGACACAATGGAAGAATTCAGAAAATGTACTTCCAGTATCTCTCTAAAGACAGAAATTATGCCACCCACTCAAGCTGTTTATATTTATGAACAGGTAATTGAGTGGACTCTGAAAACATTTTAGTTTTACATGAATTTCTTAACTTAGCTATACAAAATGATAAAACATTTCGTACAAAGCAAAAAAATTTAAAAGAGATATTTGTTGTGTTGTATCTATTCGTAAGACATATGTATTCGCTAATCATATGAGCACAAATAATATTATTTGAGTACAAATATCATTGGTAGCTAAATGTTAGTATTACTGCTAATAAACTATTGAATTTAAAAATGCACAAATTTGTTTATTTTTATTTTATGGTATTCATAGTTGCTAGAAAGTTCTTTTGGTAGAACAGTAAAGTACTGAAATTTTGTATAGCAAGTGTTTTTACAGTTTTTTATTTTATATACATATATAAAGCTTTTTCCTTGTTTGCATTTCCTTTTATTTTTTGCTTAATTTGTTGGAATTTAGCTCCATTATTATAAATTTGTTAAAAACATTTACCAAAGTGCTGGATTAAACTTCAAAGTACCCAACATTTTAGTAATTAAATCCAAAGCGAATGTCTCTAGTGGACCTTACTGTCTTTGATTCAATTCGTAGTTTTTGACTATGAATCTATGTTGGATAAAACCATCTTTTGAAATTTTATATTCACTGCTCTCCAGCATTAATCAAGCGAACTAGACGGCATTGTCAGACATGTTTATGAATAGATTTTGCGACTTTAGATTCTATAACCCACAAGATTTTACCGCTAAAGTCGTATTAAACTTTTTTTACGAGAGCAGTTTAAAGTTTTAAGAAATTGCTTCCAATCAGGTGTTGGTTTGTTAATCTTGAACATTTTTACTGATAATTGCCACTAAAAATATAAATGGATAGCAAATAGATTAATAAAGGAATGGACACGATCGACTCAAATAGTTAATAGATGGACTCAAATGGCTGTGACCGCAGATATATCGTTAAAAAAACATCAGAAATGTACATTGCTTACCTTGATACTATCCTCTGGAACCTAAATTATTGCTTGACAAGCTTCAATAACGATATTGCAAAAAGATTTAGGTGATATCACAAAGTAACGTATAAACGTTGGTTTGCGGCGATATAGTGCTTTGTTTTTCTATGAGTAGTGTTATTTTGTTGAGAAGCACGTCAATAGTTGTCCCATCCACACGAAAAAAATCCCAACAATCATGAGGCTCACGATCTCTCAACTTCCTTAAAAAATTTTTTATGTGTGAATTTTTCTCTCTTCATGAACGATTCCTTCACCCATTTGCGTTTTTTTATTTTTGGCCTTTTTTACTTTCATTACTAAAATAATTGCTGGAAAAGCCGCTTTTTCCTCACTTATGCCACTAAACATTACCTTTAAATTTTTCAATTTCAAATTGTTTAATTTGTGTACATATGTATGTGTAAGTTTTGTTTACATATGTATATATTTTGTAAGAAAAATTGAGCCATATATACATACTTTTTATAATAGAGGGCGACATTTTGCGTTAAAGTGTGGACGATATGCTCTTTGCGTTAAGATAATTGATTACTGATTTAATTAATAAAATTCTGTTATACTAGTTCTTTTCTGTTGTGAATCCCGCCATTATTTATTCTCCAGATGTTATTTCTATAATATAAAGGAAATAGTTCTTAAATTTTTAAGCCCCGCCACATGTAACCATTTAGGAGATAAAGCGTTAAAAGCTACTAATACTAGTACTGTTACAGCTGGCACTAATACCAAAGGGCACAATGCCATTTCAATTCTCTAAAAAATTACGTTTAATTACGTTTTAATTTGTATGTACATATCACGGGTCATAAAATAAGTCCGTATGATGACACATGTTTAAATTTGACAGAAATCTGACAATTGATTCGTGACTTATAGAATTTTGTGTGAATCAGCTTTTGTTATTGAAAAGAAAGGAAAAATAGTGAATTTCGAGTTTTGATAAAGCATTGCTTTTTGATGCAAACAATATACCGTCGAAACCAAACAATGGCTTGATAAACATTGTACGCCACCTGCTCCATCGAGACAAATGGTAGAGAAGTGTATTGCTAAATTTAAACCTGGTCGTACCAACAAAAATGATGCAGAGTGTGCACTGCGCGTAAATGATGCTGTTATTCCAAAAAACAACAAAAAATCCACAAATTAGTTATGAATTGCAAAATTGAATTGGGCTATGAATTGCTTACCCACCCACCGTGTTCTCCTGATTTAACCCCCCAGCGACTTTTCCTGTTTTCAGATTTTAAGAGAATGCTTGCTGGAAATAAATTTAAGTCCAATGATGAAGTAACCTGTGAAACTGTGGCCTTTTTTGACGAGAGAGATAAATCGTACCATAAAAGTAATATCGAAAAAAATGGAAAGTGGCTATACTCGTTGTACCGCCCTCGAAAGCAACTATGTTTAAAAATAAGCCTTCTGAGCTATCCTTTAAACTAACTTTATTTTATGAATTTTGGCAGAGGAGGGTAAATACCGAAGCCAATTTCATAAAAGAAGGTTTGTCACTTAAATTTGCTTATTAAGCAAATATAGAGTGAGGTGTTGAGTTGGAAAAGAAAATTTATTGCATTAACTATTGCTCTTTTCTATCTAAACTGCTTAGGGATATTTACCTTAAATGAGGAGATTGATTTGCCAATAAAAAGAGGTAAGTTTTTTCAATTCACGTTTTAATTAAAATTCACAATTTTATTCCATCGTCTTTTAAGGTAAGTTGGGTGAGTATTTATTTATATGTCTGTATATATAATTATAAATCTAAACTATACATATAGAAATAAGAAATTATGTAAAGTAATAGATTTATCGTTGAAATCTGTTGACTTTCATTTAATGGTATAAATTATTAATCACCAATTATATATATAAATATTCACAATTTAAATTTAAAATAGAAGTTGATTCCTTAGAGGAAAATTTTAAAGTAATAAAATTTAAGGCAAATTTGACATTCTTCGTTAATTAAAGTTTTCTAATAAAATTGAAAAAATAAATTAAATGATAATTTTAGCGTTTTTTTTTTTTTTTTTGATTTTTTGATACAAGAAAAACGTACATTTTAATAAAAAGCAAAGAATTACTTTAAAAATTCATGATTTTGGATTTGTGTCCAAAGAACTTTAGACAATCGAGTTTTGTCAAAATTTTGTTTTCTTCTTACTAAACTTAAGGACTTATTGAATGACCTGTTATGAGTTTAACAAAAAATCATTAAAAATGAGTAATTCTAAGATATACTTTAAAAGGAAAGCAAAAAACAACATGTGTATTATTGTTCTGCTGTCAGCAGAAAGAAATTAGAAACTAGAGACCTGCATGAATGTCAATAAAAGTCAAAATTGTGCATTCACTTTAAAATGAATCATTGTTGTGATCTCATTCATCTTTTTATGCGTGTTGAGGTGGTATATATCTCTTTGATAAATTATGAATGCTCCAGCTTTTCACTGTTCTCTGCTTTCAGTCATTTGCGTTTTAGTAAATCATGAGCACACTGAATCCGAACAACAGTTAATACTTCGCAAATCACAATATGCATTTATTGTGTTATAACGAATTATTTTTTTTTTTAACTAAAACAGAAAGAAAAAACAAAAGAAACCGATACAAAAAAAAGACAAATATAATTTAAATGTCTTAAAGATATACAATAAAATTTTATTCCAGAGTTTTTTAAGAAGTTGCTCTCTATCATTTAAGTGTTTAATGCTTGAATTGACAAAGAAAAGAAGAATGAGTGCAGTTGTTTTTTATGACTGAATGGTTTTGATTTACTATACACTGTCTTGAGTTTATTGCTGTGCTGTGTGGTGTACGGTGTGAGTGAGCATTCATATTTAAGAGAATAAAATATTGTTAAATAAAGTTTTCTATCTCTCATTGAATTCGTATATTTTGTGTATATAGTGCAGTAAATATCATCACAATATTAAGCTCCATTCACTGTGGTTGAAAAATGAATATCTCTATTAGAAACCAGCTACAAAAAGTTCAGAATGGGAATATTTCCATACAAAAGAACTCGTAATAAAATTGTTATACAGCTCCCAATTGAATCAACACAAACCTCAGAAGCATCTATGTAATGTCGTAAACCAAAAGCTAATTCCTAATCTTAAAAATTATGTCACAAGAAAAAATTGTTGTTTATAAATCTTATACCGGGTGATATTTGAAGAGCTTTCGAATTTTATTTAAAAAAACACAAAAAATTTAGAGAAATGTATGAAATCATTATTTGAGTCGAAAGAACGATCTATATATGCAATTCAATGTTTAAAGATGATTTTATGTAAATGTTGACCGCGGCTACACCTCAAATAGTTTATACGCTTGGTTCTATTTTGGCATACTCTCTCCAATATATCGGCCAGTATCTCACGAATAAATTCTTCAATATTGAGCCCTAATATAGCCCCATGAGCATTAATATAGCCACACAAAAAATAATATAAAGGCGTTAAATCTCACGATCTAGGCGGAAAATTGACCGGCCCCAAACGTGAAATAAACTGTTCATTGAATTCGCCTCTCAATTGAGCCATTGTTTCGCATGCTGTGTGGCATGTGGCACCGTCATGTTGAAGCCACATATCAAACAAGTCCAGCTCTTCCATTTTGTGCATCGCACGATAGCGCTCGCCATTCACAATAACGTTTTTGACTTCGTCGTTTTTAAAAAGTACGGTTCAATGATGCCAGCGATCCATAATCCACATAATCCACACCAAACAGCATTTTTCGGGATGCACTGGCAGTTCTTGCAGTGCTTCTGGCTGCTATTTATACCAAATACCCCAATTTTGCTTGAATAAGCTTCGTCGCTGAACACAATTGTGTACGATACAGTTTCTTAACAGAGCATGAATTTTGATCTGCAAGCTTGTTCATTTGTAAATCGATTCATGGTTAAATTGTGTACCAGCTCAGCTGTTAAGAACAGTGTTGCCAAAAAGAAAGATGCTAAAAATCACCCGATGTAAATACTGTTTTTTCACTTCATCTTAACTTTATTTTTACATTTCGATTATTAAATTTACTTTTTGAAATTTAAAATAATACTTTTTAAAATTATACTTTTGTTATTTTACACGGTTTTTTTGTCTTTATCATTATCTCGACTAATGATTGTTGTTATTTTAGGGAACACTGATTCGATTTTTTTTTTCATTAAACGTTGTGTTGTGAACAATTTTGAAGGGAAGTTAATAATTTTACACTTACTTGAAAAGATTTTGCCAAACGAAGTAAATTTTGTACATATACATACGTACGTATCACAAACATATAAAATATTTTTTTTAAATTCGCTAAGCATGTCGAATTATTTGACTTCATGATGGTAGAAAACAAGAAAATTTAATACCTAAAAGAATTCAATACATAATACATTTAAAATGCTACATACAATGACACAAATATTTATCATATACTCAATTACGAGACAGTCACTCAAAATATGGATTTAATCTATAAAATGGTAAACAAAATTTCTTAAATCCTGGAATACTTCAGTCACAATGTATTAGCGTTTAAAAATTTCCTTCCGTTAGAAAACTAAATTAAAATATAAGAAAAATTCAATGGCATCAATTTCAGAAAATTTAAAATAGTATAATACATATGCAGATTAAAGTTGAGCGCTAGATTAATGAATGGTGAACGCTAAAAGCAAATAAAATATCACATATCACAAATATCAAATATCACAAAATCGATATATGTATAAAGTCTGTTAAAGTCTCGGCAGCATCTAATGAAGAGATTAGCGTTCGCATAGTTTGATCTAAACGATTTGATAGAAAGTGGAAAATAGAAGCGTGTAGGTCTTTGCGGAACACAGAAAGATATATTTTCAGTTAAAAGACTCGAAAAAGTATTCCTATTAATTTTATTTAAAACAAAGATATTGTTCAGCATGGTTCTGCGACTATTTAAAGATGGTAGCCTTATTAGATAAAGTCTAGCTTTATATGTAGAAAGGCACAGTGGATTCCACTGAAATCTGCTCAGCAAAATAATAAAAATTGTTTTTGTACGGAGTCAGTCGCATTAATATAAATATTGTATGCTGGATTCCAAAAATTGAGCCATATTCGATAATAGGACGAACAAAAGATGTGTAAAGATGTTTCATAATTCAAGGGTCATCAAATTCTTTTGCCCAACGTTTAAAAATCCCAGTAGACATCTTGCTTTACTTACTATTAGAGTAATGCGTTGTATAAAATTAAGTTTGGGATCAAGTCAAGATCAAGTTTCTTGAGGAACATCAGATGTAACGGTAATTGGCTTAGAAATAATATTTTTAAATAGCACATTCTGCTTCCTATCCGTAAGATAAGAACTTACACAGTTTAAGCAAGTTTGTGTAAACCCCATTTAGTATCGTTTTCTCAGAAGAAGCTTATGATTGACCTTGTCAAATGCCTTACTGTAGTCAGTATAAATTACATCAGTTTGTTTTTTATTAACACAAGCTCTATTGACTAAGGTAGTGAATTGTAAGGGGTTAGTGACAATTGAACAACCTTTGCGAAAAATATGTTGACTGGCAGATATAATGGTGATCCGAAATCAATTTTTCAAAAAATTTTGGAATGATACTTAATTTGGCAATTCCTCTGTAATTTTTAATGTCAGTTTTGCTACAAGATTTAAACAGTGAATTGATAAAAGAATCATTACAAATGATCGGAAATATACCAATATTGATTAAAAGATTAAACTGTGGGACGGAACTCTAAGGCAACAGTACAGTTCATTATCATGTCCGCATTTACATATATGAAAATTTTAGGTTTCTTAAACTAAATAAGAATTGATATTTCGTCCAAATATGGGAGTAAAGTAGATTGATTTCCAGGATCAAAGAACGAAACTGGATTAGAAGCAATTATTTGATCATTGGTATAGGTAAATGAATAGAAATCCGCAACCAAATTACTTATGTCAGCATCATCAACGGCTTCATTATCATTTAACATCATGGAAGGTGGGAAGGAAGATGATTTCCTTTTTAAGTTTACAAAGCTGTAAAAAGACCTCGGAATCGTTTTAAAATGTTTTTAATTTTGGCAAGGTAGCGACTGTAACATTCCTGATTTAATTTATTATATTCAGCACAAACAGCAGAATATTTCGCATAGTCCAATAAAGATTCTGATTTTTTATACATTTATTTATTTTTTCAAT
This sequence comes from Wohlfahrtia magnifica, assembly GCA_023159175.1. NCBI lineage: Eukaryota > Metazoa > Arthropoda > Insecta > Diptera > Sarcophagidae > Wohlfahrtia > Wohlfahrtia magnifica. Next base: position 797,696 of record JAKWBJ010000526.1, read on the forward strand.
TTTTAACATAGAAGAGACACTTTGAATTCCATGGGGAACCTGATGAATTCTAGATTATTTGTTTCGGTATGCATTGGTTCATAATCCAGTAGATTCTGTCGTAAAACTTCTTAATAACATGGTTTATGGCAACGGAATTATTTCCTGAATTCGAAGTAGATAGCAAGTTACTTCAGTTCGTATCATTAAGTAGTTCAGTTATCCTGCGGTAATTTGCATTTTTGAAGCAAAACCTTTTTAGGTTAGAACTGTTGCCATAAAGAGTTAGGTGATTTGATAAAATTGATGAATGTGATAAATTAGCTTCGATTGTAGGATTGTGACAATCTTCCGGTACAGTTACTGGATTTAAGAGAATGACAGACGTGTACGCACACTCATTAATAAAAAACAGATCCAAGAGTTGGTGGTTATCATCATTAATGCGTTTTTCTGGTAAAGATTTAAATCAAGCAAAGAGTTTATAAAATTTTTATATTTAATGTTACAACCAGAGTAAAAAAGGGTAAAAAAGCCATTAGCAGTCGAAAGTTCTCAAGAGATACTAGGCATAATAAAGCCACCAATTGCAATAATAGTACCATTTAAATGATACATATGTGCAACAGTAGGTATAGCATCAGAGTGTTACTGCTAAACTGTTTCAGATGAGTTAGGACGGATGTAAGAACAGGTTACAAGGATTTTCCTAAGCTTAAGTTTTACTAAAATTGCAATAAATTCAATATCTAACGTCGAAAAAAATGATAAAACTTTAGGTGTAAGCACACTAGAGACTGTAATTAAAAGGGTCAAAATATCTTTGATGTGGTCAAATAGTTTTTATGTATATTTGGCAACTATCTATTTATTTAAATTAAAACTACAGTTATATTAGAAGTGTTTTTTGAGGTTATTCAGAACAAAAACAAAAATTCATACTACATAAAAATATTTATTGTTAAAGTTATACTAAAGGTAATACATATCGTCGTATGAAATCGAATAAACCTTAAGTTACATTTAAAAAATTTTACAAGAAAACCAAAAAACTTTCTAAAATAGAGAAAAAAGCCAATGAAGCTTATTTTCTTATTAAAAAATTTTATTTGAAAAATAAATTCCTATTTTTGTGTTATTTATGAAGATATGAAACTCATGTTTTTAGATTTATTTATTTATTTTTTTATAAGTCACATTAATTTTTAATAAATAATAAAATATACGTATGTACTATAGTTAAAAAGGCGTACTTCTTTTCTATCCAAATCCATTAAGAAACATAATATAGGTTCATATTCAACTAAGTTTGAGCTTGCAAATGCCTTAAAGTACGAAAAACCGGTCTTTAACTCATAAATCGAAAATTTGAAGGTATTTCAAAAATTGTAGAAACAAACTCTTGTTGTACTCGATACCGCCTTTCAAAAGAACTGTACAACTTCACAGGTGTGTCTACTTTTTCTTTATTTTTTTAGCTAAAAAACAAACAAAAAAATTTTGTTTTATTTTTAAAGGGTTCATCATAATTAATTAGACAATTTTGAAATTCTTGTAAATTAGTACTTTTTGGTTTTCATATGCCGATATGTGCTTCAAATATATAATATATAGTTTAAAAAAGTTAAATTAGGTTAAAGAAAAAATATAATTTTATATAATTTTAGTTTTATTGAATATAAAGAGTGTAAACGAAATTTTTTTTACAAATTTAAACGCGAACATTCCGATCAAAAAAAAGCTATGATAAGAACAATTACTTATAAAATTCCATTAATTTGAAAAAAGATAACTTCCAAGTTTTTAGTTTAAGAGGTAAGCTTATGGGGTTAATATCAATGTTGGAAAAACAATGTAAAAAACTTTTTGGACAATTTTTCACCATACTCATATGCCTCTTTTGCAACTATACGAAGGCTAACGGAAACGTTTCGAGTAACTGCTTGGTCTCAATACTGCACAGCATCCATGAAAATGGTGTAACAAAAATATTTTAATATAAAAGGGTAAAAAGAACTCAAATCGAGACCGCTACGCGTTTTTCCGGAAACTTTTTGATGAAGGTAGTATCTGTATCATAACAGATAGCAGAGTCAAAATTGATAAAATCTTATTAAGGACGACACAGTAAAGGATGGTCAAATCATAATGCAATATGTTAATTGTCAAGTTTTTGTTTAACGGCAAGTTCTTTGCCAAACTTATAGTGCTAGCCTCACGAAGTACAATAAGGAAATTAGAAGGTCGAAGAGGGACACATGAAGGGACAATTGTCAGTCCATTGAAGAATTGCTGGCTTTGGTCCGACTTCAAAGTCCCTTGCAATAGATCATTCTGACAGTATTGGTACTCTAGATCTAGAAGGGAGATTTTGGATCTCTTGTTAAGGACACATTTTCCTGATTCTCCAAAGGTTGCAACTGTATACGAGTATCTAGGTGTTCCCACCTCTGCACGTTTCATCTGAGAGGTTAAGAATCTTACGGGTAGAATATTTTCTCCAGAAAGGGTTTTGTGAGTGATTGGGATGGTGTATTTTCGGCTTTTTGGAAAAAAAGGTCTGACAGAATCTTATCATCTTATTTTCAAGGCCAGTTTTAGTTTGTGGTATGTTTTACAAGCGTGGTGGGAGTTTACGGTTATTTTTATACCGAAGGCAGGTAGGCCTAGTAATCTGCATAAGTCGAATAGACCTACCAAGCGATGGAAATATTGATTTATGTTTATATAAGGAAGTGGTACCTTGTGGCATGCCTTCTACACCCGAGTCAGTTCGCGTACGTAAAGGGGAGGTCCACGGAGGTAGCCATTTTTCTCTTCGGCAGTATTGAAAAGGCATTCCTTGATAGGGTAGTGACCCTTTGTACCTTCTCAGATATTCAGTGCGTCACATTGCTGCAATCAGAAAGTGCTCTCGGGAAGTCTTTCAAAAACGATTGCCATACCTTTTACAAAGCGATAGAAGTTATTCAGTGATTGTATTTCTTTTATTGGTACTACCATCAATTTTTCCAGGAAAGCAAATTATCTAGGTGTCATTCTGGATAGGTGCTTAGTTGGAACTTGCGCATTAGTACCGTCCAAGCTAAGGCGCTAAGAGCCGCTTGCGCAAGTCGCTCTACCTCCGATACATGGAGCCTCTTGCCTAGAATAACACTTTGGATATATATCGCTATTTTTGGCTCATAATCACTTATGTGGTAATAGATTGGTGGTGATAAACTGAGAAGCTACGACCATGAACAAATTAGGCAGAGTACAGAGACTAGCCTGCTCGGTATAACTGAGGAAATCAGAAAGTGACCAACAGCGAACTTGATTGGTTTGACACCGCTTCATATCTATGTGATGAGAGTAGCGGCATGTTTAGCGGCAAAGTTTTACGCCAAGCCATTCCGAAATGTGTGGAAAAGTCTCTGCATTCTACGCAAGATGGTCAGAGCGTAATCTTCGGTCCAAGATGCCATGCCTTTGGATCCGTGTTTTGGCAGGAGAATCAGGGTTGAATTGTTTCTGTGATGCTATAATTTATTGTTGTCGATGTCACACTTTACAATATTTGTATTATTGTTGGTTGAAATGTCAGAAAAGGCTAAAAAAAAGCTAAATGAATATTTGAAAAAAGCTAAAAAAAAAACTAAGAGCTAAATCGAACATTAAAAAGCTTAACTTAAAAAAAGCTAATATGGTCACATTGGTTTAGAGTTTTAGTGTGGTTAAACTATGGTTGTAGAGGTTGTGAACGAACCTTAGTTTTAACAACGATCGCATTGGAAGATCTTTGTAGAGAAAGATCAGTCGAGTAGTTTATTTATTTATTTATTTATTATAATGCATGTTTTTCTAATGCAACAAGATCAATTATCTTATAAGTTACAGCATTAGAATCAGATAAGTTACATACCGTTTACCATTTTAAAAAAAATTTATGAATTACTGTAATGACTTCTCGGTAACTGACTGCTGGTAAGTTGGGGGAGATGGTTCCAGAGATAAATGGTTTATATGTAAAACTGGTGAAAAGAAGCACTATTTCGGTGTTTGAATGTTCGGATATTATTGTTCCTCGCAGACGATGTAAATACCAATACATAAAGAGAGTCAGGCTTTTTTGTAGTTATAATTTTATGCAAAAAAAATAAGATTTTTAAACTTCATGTAGTCACCGAGGTGCATGCTAAGGATATGTATTAAATACGGTGATATATGATCAAATCTTTTCAAAGCAAAATCATATCGAACAATACTATTAAACGCTATGTTGAGCTTTCGTTTCAAAGTATATTGCATCCAGCAAAAATCTCAGAGGCATATAAAAGAAAAGAAATTAAATAGGTTCTGGCAATCATCATCCTTATCCTCATGGGTGCAAAGTGTTGAGTCTGCCATAGGGTTCTAATAAATTATGCCACATGCTTGATTAAAGTGATCCGACCATGTCAGCGAGCTATTTAATGTAACGCTCAAAGTTTTGGCTGTATTTACCAATTGAATTTTTGTCCCATTGAGAGAAATATACAAATTCCCTCTTAGTACCGGCGGGATTTTGCCAATTGTTAAAAATTTAGACTTAATAGGATTAAGAAGAAGTCCATTAGCAGATGCCCATTGATAAATTCTATCTAGATCAGAATTTATTTCATTAATAGCAGAATTTATAGGAAAAAAGAATTTATAGGAAGGTCATTTGCATACATGGAGTAAAAAAGTGGGCCAAGTATGGACCCTTGCGGAACACCTCGGCTTGTAAATAAGGGTGAAGAAACAATACTACCATTGACAACTATCTGTGATCTACCAGCTAAATAAGAAGATATTAAATTTGTTGCGGTTGTAGAAAATTTAAACATATTGCCAAGCTTCAATAACAACATTTGATGGTCAACAGTGTCAAATGCCTTGGAGTGATCAAGTAAGACCAAAAATGTTAACTTATTCTCATCTAGATTGCCACGGATATTCTCAACCACCTCGGTTAATGCTGTAGTGCAGCTGTGTTGAAGTCTAAAACCAGACTGAAGGTCTGTTAGTAAATTATTGTCGAGTATGTATTTATAAATTTGTTTATGAATAATTCTCTCAAAAACTTTTGATATGTAGGGAAGGATAGATATTGGCCGGTAGTCAGCATCACTTTTAGGCACTGGAATAATTTTCGCTGACTTCCACTCAATTGGAAAAGTGCTAGTTGTTAAAATCGTGTTAAAAATGAGATAGATATGACGTATTATATAAGGCAATATAAGTTTTATAAAACGAGGATGGATGTCGTCTAGGCCAACAGCAAAAGACTTAATTTTTGAAATTCTTCAATTGTGTCATCCAAACTAAGATGTCGGAAGTGGAAATCGTTTATTGTAGATATATTGTTGTTACCATCATAAAAATTCACATTTACCGGTGGTTGCGAAATATTAGTAAATTTCCTATTAACAGCGTTAACACCTAATGTGTCTGATTTGTGATTGGAATTTACAACTCCCATTTCGCGAATCTGCCTCCATGTATGCTTAGTATTTACTGCATTTTGAAATTTATTACCGTAATATAATAGCTTCTCCCGCCTGATCATTGTTACAACTTCTCTTCTCGCCTCGTGATAATCCGCAAGCAACTGTGGTGTTTTGTAACGTTTCCATCGACTAAAAAGTAGATCCCGGCGTTCAATAGCCGATTTAATCTCCGAGGAAAACCAGGGATTTATTCTTCTATTAGATCTTTTGGTTCTGAGTGGGACGTGTTTATTAAATAACTGATAGATAAGACCATTCAAATGTTCGACTTGTGCATCAACAGATGGTATGTAGAAAATATAGTCCCAGCTAGCAGAAAAAGGTCATTGCCAAGTGACGACATATCAATATTATTGAAGTTACGATAAAAAAAGTAATTTTTTATGATGTTGTATTCTGAAATTATATGACAGTTGTAGTTTACAAAGCTGTAAATAGACGGAGTAATTAATAATAGAAATTGTTATTGATCGTTAGAAGTTACGAGTAGTGAAACATAAAACTATTTCAAATAAGGAGTTATTAATTAAAAAGCAAGCAAAGGGTAAAAACTTAATATGAGAGATACCATGCCCATTTATGCGATTCCGTCCACTTATTGGCTAATAATTTGTAACCACGAAGTCATTTCAACTAAAATCAGAAACATTCACTTTAACCGTTCTCAAGATGTAAAAAAATCAATATTTACCATACAGTTACAATGCTAACTTATCCAATCCTCTTTATATTTGCTGCTGAACTTTGAACATGTGTACTGAATCGACATGACAAATCTTATTTAAATACCTTCAACAGTAGCAGAGAAAAGGAATGACCGAATACGGGGCCATTGAAAATTTTTCGACTTCCTTTTTTCCTAAACCTTTGCGAAGCAACAACGAATAAAATCGCAAAAGTTATTATCCAATTTGTTCCAGTAGTTTTAAAGTTTTAAGCATCCGAACAAAACACGATTCATTTATATATACACTATGCATCATAAGTCTACGCTCCTCACTCAATTCACAGCTTTATTCCCAAAAATTTTCAAAAAATTAAAAAAACACAACATTTTTAATTAAAACTCTTCCTTACAGTGCAATGAACATTGACATTTACTTCAGATAATTTAACGGTACTTCTAATATAAAAACTTTGTATTTCAATGAAGCAAAAGTCTACGCTCACAACAATAAAAACTAGATAAGGCAATAAGTATTCTAGTGTAAACTTTAAATTAGTATCTAGTTGGATAGCTGCAGTACCTAAGAATCCCTCTGAACCAGTTTTGCGTAGAATTTATCAGGTTCGGAGTCTCTTCAGCTGAGATATTCCCCCACTACTCCTTAATTACATCCTTTATCATTGACTCACTTGATAAACTCTGCTGACAAATTTTTCCTTCTAGTAATGCCTATAAGTGTTCTATTGGGTTTCTATCAAGTGATTCACGGAGGTAAACAGCATCCTTGGTCCATTATAGAGCACCAAAGCTTGATAGCTTTAGCTATGTACTTCGGGGTATTGTCGTGTTGAAGGTTATATTCTCCTAGCACCCAAATTTTTCAATAGTCTACTTTTTATTCCTTTTCTACACATCCAAGTAGACATATTTGTGCACTATTGATTAGAAAATTACGAAATAACCTACTCCACCAGCTGTCGTACTCTTTGACCTCATCCACCATGCTTAAGAGTTGCAACTAGTTTTCTATATTAGAGCCGGTTCCTGATTTTCTTTATACCATCTGTCTTCCATTGATTATAAAAATACTTAAATTACTTTCGTAATGTAACAATTACCATTATCCAAAACTCTGGCTGCACGTATGGCAACCAGCAATATTCATCTTCCGATATTTGAAGCGCAGCTGTTTTGAAATTTGCTTTATAAGGAAAACTACACTTCGATATACTCTGTCATTCCGTTTGCTCGGACATCTACACCATGGATATAAAGTTATAATTTCAGTTTCTCAAAGTTTTTTATTACTCTTCTTAAAGCTTTCCACACTCTATCAACAATTCTTACTCTTTGGCGATAATTTAAATCGCCTTTCCAAAACTTGATTACTATTTTTCAAGCATCTACATTTAATTCTACGTAATTCGTTTCGTAAATTATTGTTCTGTCAAAATAAAATTTAAAGAAGGCATAATAAGGACACCTTTATTATTAACTGACAGATTTAAAGTAATAAGCGTAGACTTTTGACTCTTTGGAATACAAGGTATTTTTATTGAAAGTACCGTTAAATTCTCTGCAATGAACAATTTATATTAACAATTTTGTGATTTTTTATATATTTTATGATTATTTTTGCACTAAAACTTTGAATTGAATGAGGAGCGTAGACGTATGATGCCTAGTGTATATAGATTTTATAGTTTGGAATCAAGACCACTTCTTAAATATTGAACTTTTTATTTTTACGCTACGTCACACGAAACTGAAATTTTGCTTAGTATCTAAAAATATTATGTAAACGTTCTAGATTTTAAGCAAACTTTCAAATCTAATTGGCGAAATTTCGTTCACCTGTAAATACCGTATTAATTAAGTGTTTCGGTGTTGAGTATTAATTGTTATACAAATATGCACTCAAAGCACTGTGAGAAAGGCCAAAGAGCACTATAGATACCTATTTTTTTAACGAATTAAGGCTTTGTCCCAAGAACGATTAAAGGCTATCGATCAAAACAGAACATATTTGATTTAAAAAGCTTCTTTTAGATATAAGAAAAAAGTATTTAATTAAATCTGCGCCCAATGTTGCAACAATTGACTGTGTCAATTTGGATGCAGCTCGTTAACTGAGAGAAGTCCACGTTTTCCTTCATGTAATGTTATTGGAATTATCATAAGAGGATACTACTCGTAAGTGTTCTAAATGACAAAAGTACTTAACCGTTTAAATTATTTACATTATTAACGTTATGTTCTTGCTCAACATAAAATTTGGTGTACTTGATCCGAATCTAACAAGGCTAACATACGGTATACCTTTCTCAGTCATAGAATTTTTTCAAAATTATTTATTTCCGAAAGAAATTATTTATTTCCGCAGCTTAAAACTCTTTAAGTCAATAAACGAGCAGCGTGTTTTGGATTTGACGTTATCGTAAAAGAAAGCAGAAAACACTTCATTACATTAAAACTCTTGACTTACTAATTATTACAATGAAATATTGTTGAAACAGAATTACAAAAAATACACAAAATATTTATGATTCACAGATAGTTCAAGAAAAAATTTTTGTCCCATTTTTGAGAATTACACAGAAATTGGCAATGCTGATAGACACGTTTTTTGTAATCAATTTTACGCACCGATTTTGTAAAAGTAAAGGTCCAACTATAATATGCATAGGCTAGCTTAAACGACTGTGAAAATACACACAATCAAGTGTGTACAGCTCGATAGAAACTTTTCGTCAAGTTTCGTTCAATTTTATTTTCTTACAATTTGAGCGAACCTGATAACACTGTACGTGCTTAAACAGCTGTTTGTGTGTTATATGCAAAACAATAACAAAAGAAACACGTATGGATGGCCTTGCTTTTATTCGTCACTGAAACAGCGACGACTTAACATGCGTAGCGTATGTAAATTAAATTTTTATTTAAACTGTACTATTTTTTAGATAATACTTAATCTTTTTTAGATAATACTTAATCTTTACAAAAAATATTAAAATTTTTATACTTTTAATAAAATATAAATTCATCCAGATACTAATAATGCTAATTACTCATTCAACTCAACTCTCAGATAGGAATTGTCATGTTCTCACTAACACAACTATCCAAAATGTACATTATAGCCAAAAAGCTAATAGAGTATTTATTTACTTATTTATTTACGTCTATGGACAGCGAACTGTACAGACTAAAGTAATAATACAGAACTAAATCATTATTAGGAATTGAAATGTAATATAATTTTGCTCTTACGAGTATATAATCGCTGGTTTCAGACTTATCTATAATACAGAAACATTTATTAAAATTTTCACAGATTTGACGATGTGGATCATTATTGGCGTAAACAGATCGATGATATTGTATATTTATAGATTAATGATGGCGTGTTGTTCTATTTGGCACCCGAAGGTTAACTTTACCAAGCAGGAACTCAGAATCGATATCACTGCGAATAACTGCCAAAAGAGAAGTGACACTTGGCAAAGTGGGTAACTTAATGAGACCAAAGCTGTTAAGCAGAATAATAAAAACTGTTTCTGAACGGATTCAATTCCATTAATATGAATCGTAATGTAAAGATTTAATTCCATTAAATTTACTTAAAACCAATAAAAAAGTTCGCCAATATCCGTCTGCAGTAGAATATGATCATTCAGATTATTTAATGTCATAAAAATTTTAACATCATCAGCATACATTAGCTCTTTGGAATGCGTAATAGTCGAGGCTAAATGATTTATAAATAAAGTGAACATTAATGGACCCATATGACTTTCTTGAGGAACTTCGGAGACAACAAAAATGTTTTTCGATAAAATATTTCTGAATTTCACTTGTTGCATTCTATTAGATAGATACAAGCCATTTTAAAGTTGTGGTACTAAAACCCATAAGCGATAATTTGTACATTAGAATATTATGACTTGCTTTATCAAAAGTTTTGCTGAAGTCAGTATAAACTACGTCTGTTTGTTTACAATTTAAGAAAAAATCATTCACCATAGTAATTAGTTTTAGAATATTAGTTGTTGTGGAGCGAGACTTACAAAAGGCATGCTGATATATAGATAGCCGTGAAGACGATTGAAATGACACGCTATCAGTTAAAATCTTTTCAAGCAGCTTAGGAATAACATTTAGCTTAGCAATTCCTCTATAGTTCAAAATAACTATTTTACTTCCATTTTAAAAAAATGGTAGGTGGATAGCACAAGGGTTACGCACAATTTTTTAGGATGCTGCATATAAAGGAAAGTTCAGAACCGATCAGTGAAACATTTTATTAGAATACGAAGAATTATTATTGAATGTATCATTTGAGTAAGTGGTAGCAAAGAAATCATTGGACATGTTACTAATCTGTAGGTCATCGTCCGCAATACAGATACCCGATTTCAAGCAGTTAGGGACGTTAGCAACACGACGTTTGTAATTGATGATATTATAAAATGATTTAGTATTCGTTTGCAATTTAGATCTCATGCAAGAAATATTGTTTTCGTAGGCTAATGTATTTATATTGTTAATATTTATAAATGTTGCATAAAGAGCAAGCAATAGAGTATTTGCTGAAACCAACTGATGAGCCAGACTTTTTATAAATCTTGTAAATAATTTTTTTCTATTTTTAGCATTAAAAAAAAAAACTAATACTCCATGGTGGGCCTTGATTATCGCGAATAGTTATTTTTGGAACAGTTTGCGACATAAAGTGATGTATTAAAATTATTATCAGTAATCGTAGAATTTCAGTTAACCTTAGACAATAAATAAGTTATTTTAGTATAATTTGTACCTGAAAAGCAGTAGGCCTTATTCCGATTATATTTTCTTTTATTACAATAAGAAAAGATGTCTTTGATAGTGCGTAAACTTCAAGGTTCAATGTACGATGATATTGATCTTAAGGGATGTGAATGGGAGTGTGTTCCATACAAACACATCCATCTGTTTATTAGTAAATATAAGATCCAAAAGTCTTCCAAGAGCGTTACGTATGTGGTTAACTGGAAATAGTCCAAGGCTTTGAAGTGATTGAATAAATTCCTTTGATCCGGTTGGAATTAAATAATTGTATTTTAAAGATGTATTCCACAGGATCATCTATCGGCTTACCTACCGTATGATTGAAGCGATCCGTACGTACACTGGTTAAATAGTGCAGTACAAGGGGCCATGATCTCATCATAGGATGTGATGCTACTGCCTACCATACTCTGTGTGGAAGCTCGGATACAAACGAAATAAGTGAGTGTTTATCAACTGACCTTAGCGTTGGTAACAAGGGTGTCAGAGGTGTCGCTTGAGTGCTTTTTTTCCGATGACCACAGAATGGGTTAGGTCACTTCAGAAATCCAAGGAATACCAACTGGACCAAGTTCAGTGACCTTACTGAACAAATACAACCTCCTGAAATGGTTGAGCTGTGTAGCCTTAGGGATCTTAAAGGTTTTGCAGCGATAGAATAAATTCATTTGATCCTGTTAGAATTAAATAATTATAGTCCAAAGATTTTTTCCACAAGACTTTCGGAAGGTTAAAATCACCAATATATATATATCGTATGGCTTAGATTGTTGTAGGATGGAACTAATTGTAGAGGCGTGAAAATCACAAATAGCTAGAGAAGAATTAAGAGGAATGTAGGACCAGGTGATAAATATAAGTATGCCTGTAGAATGCGGTCGATTGTGTCGATTGCTGTGTACCTTGGTTTTATTGAAAACAATATAGTAAAATTATTAAGTTTAAGTCAATTTAGGTTATATAGTTACGCAAAATTGATATATATTAGAAGTACTATGTCAATATAAGATGTTTTGACAAATTTAATATCGATTCAAGGAACTTAAGCTAATAAGTAAACTCACATAAAATTAGCAAAAAAAAAGAATCTAAAAAATTTATTAAATACATTTAAGCGCCTTGATTTACTTAAAGCTTCTGACAAAATAACTGAATTTGAACTTATGTAGACTTAAGCTACTCTTTCATATAATCAAAAATTCAAAGGTTCTTTATACTAACATATAACATATATATGTTGTTTATACTAACATATAACATATATATGTTTGTATATAATATATATATGTTAGAAGAATTCGCACAAAAAGTCGTTAGCCAGCAAAACAGTTGCATATTGCGGCTTTAGTAACAGTAGCGCTGACCTCAACTATTATTCATTTCGGGGGTGATATTTTTAATAGTGGTCACTTCTAGCGAAATAACCGATTCCTTTTTTTTATTTATAATCGGTTATATTATGTAAAATAATAGGGGTAATCACTCTTTGTTGTAAATTTAGAATTTATTATATATGCTCTGAATTTTAGCAACAAAGAGTGAATTTCCTTTATAGCACCTTTAGAAAAAAAAATATTAAAATAAATAAACAATCCAGCAGTAAAAAAGTTATTACAAATAAAACAATAAGAAGAATTGAAATAAAATTTTTAAGCACATACAACTAAAATTAAATGTACATGTAAAATTAAATGTACATTAGAAGTAAAAAAGCCATTGCACTAGTATCCGATTTGGCCTATAAGATGGATTTACATTTTTGAATTTTTGATAAAGAAATAAATTGAAGAAATGTTTATTTGAGAGTTAAAACCTATCCAACCTTCACTTACAATGTCTTTACCATCGGACTCGTCCAATATATTAATCTATTCTATGGGACCCATCCAACCTTCGCTTACAGTGTCTGTTCTATCTGACCCATTTTGCGGCCTATTCCAACACTTTATAAATGTAAATATGAATTGGATGGCTGCCACTTACATTGTCAATGGTCTCGGATGGAACATGTATCTGGTACATGATTTTTAACACTGTACCGTTTGGAAAGTGTTTACCATGTAAAAACAGGTTTAATTGTTTTGGGTATATAGACCAAATAAAAACATGGCTGTTTAAGTGTAACACACTTGCAATGATTTTTTGTGTAGCAAATGCCACTTTCATATTATATGTTTTTATGGTACGTAGCAAAATGTAGCAAATATGCTATGTTTGCCAAGAATGATTTCCTCTAATGTTTCAAACTTACACTCTGATACAACGTGCTTAATTTGTTATGTAAGTATAAAAACAGGTTCTTCTAGTAACGAGAATGTACATACAAATAAATGATTATGTTGCTGCAACGGAAATTGTTCAACCAAAAGAAAATTTAAAAGTTTTTTATAATTTTTAAATAAAAATAAGTAATTGCTGAAAGTGTAAAACATATTTATGTATAATGAATTGCTTATAATAACACTATGCAACAAGCAAATATAACTTTGATATTCAATATATTTTTTTGATGTGCTATAGTCGCCTTACTTCAAATATCATCAGCATTCCAGATTCTGTAGATACATGTTTATCTTATATATATATACATATATTTTTTTATAAAATATATTATGAGATTTTTGGGAAGCCTGCTTCACTTACATCTTATGATAACTTTGAAATGATTTTTCGTTGCGCAATCGCAAATTAATAAGTCATTTTAAAGTAATCATATGATGTATGAATCTCTTTAAAATCTCACTTTTTTGAAAAAAAAAAATTATCCATAGAACCTGAAATGCTAATAATTTTTAAAGTTACCATTTGTTGCATAGTTTAATCCAACGCAGTAAACGTATGTTCAAACATACAACAAAAGAATAATTTTATATACGTTTTTATATGGATGTGTATATATTTATTTATTTTATATTTTTTTTGTAGTTAAATATTCCAAATCCTCATCCATAAGTTTACAAATATAACGAAGTGACATAAGCTCGAATTCAAATTCAAACAAAATCAATTTTCTCATTAAAAATTGAACTATTAAAAATATATTTTAAAAGCTTAAATCTGTTTATATATATATATATATATATATATATATATATATATATATATATATATATATATATATATATATATATATATGTAAATATATATATATATATATATATATATATATATATATATATATATATATATATATCTGTATGTATGTACGTAAACACCTACATATCCACAGATGTCGATTTATTTTCAAGAATGTGTTTAACATGAGAAAAATAAAAATTAACGAGTATTTGTATATTATTGATAGGGTATTCAATAATATCTAGTTTTATATCGATTAATTTTGTAACAAAGATTAACAACTGGAAGAGGCAAAATATAGTGTACGAGAGAGAAAATTAAGCACAATAATGATCAATAATCTTTAAAAAATTTATTAATCATGTATTAGGGATTATAATAAATGCGCATGTATAAAATAATAAAAAATGCTTTGTATTTTTTGCATCCATTTAATTATGAGATTTTTATCGAACCCCCTTAAATTTATTTACCCATTCACATATATTATTTTTTTTTTTGGTTAAAAGTTAACGAATGCAAGTTTTTCCATTAATGTCTGACAATCTTTAACTGACAACTTAACAACAAGTATGCAACGTTGCAATTATAAATTAAAAATGCATTTTTTTTCATTTTAATTTCGAAGCACTTAATAGTGAAATATATGTACAAATTTATGTTAAACGCATAAAGATGCAATTTTTCGAACTGAAGAATTAAAGTTATGTGTTTTACTGGGTCGTGTTCAGAGAGATAACATTTTACAATGGACTAAATGCAATCGTTTACATGAAGAGGAGTAGGTAGAGGATGTGAAACAAGTAATCAATTATATAGTTTCGATGACAAACAATAATATATTTAACATGTGAGCACGTGAATAATGTATATATAAGTAATACATTGTAAACTATGTGTATGTATTTCGAAAAAGAAATATAAAGGTTCATATGTGTGTTAGTAAAAATTAATTTCAGTTTTAAGCAAAGATAATAATTTAAAGCTTCGTTTTATAAAGCAAATGTTAGATATTATAAATCTAACAACAATACAAAAAATTATTTTTAAAGCAAATATATTGATTGGAGTTTCGATTTATAAACATTTAGATTTTCAGTGCTTTTGTTGAATATATTCATTACGATTTAATAGGTGTTACAGAAGGTCGAGGTCGAATATTTTCGAAATTGTATAAAATTCAGGCAAGCAATTTTCCCATTTTAACCAAGACCATGTAACCCCTAATGCAAGTTATAAGAAAAACACACATCCATACTCACACACAAATTTTACAATATTTTTTTTATTTGTTAAAAGTAAAATAAGAAGATATATGTACATAAATATATGTATATGTATATTATAAATTTCTTTGTAAGCTTCTTTGTTTGTCATTCAATCACACTTAAACGGAACACACATAGATCTAGCTAACGAAGGTGTTATAGGGTATGCCTGTTTTGGACGCGGGGACCTTAAAATCGTTCAAAACTAGTCCCTTTTCTTTTGAAATGACACGCTTTTTTCTTCTTAAAGCAAATTTTTTTGTTTGCTAACATAAATCATCCACTAAAATGTGTTGTACAAAAGTACATTATCAAACGTTTCAAAGGGGCTAATAAGGTATAAAAAGAGAATTTTTAGATCACTAATTTACCACGAAATACGTAGTCTTTACGGTATATTCTGGGAGCTAAAAAAGTAGAGTCTTCAAACTTTCTATATTTCTCTTATCAAGTTGCTCTTATCAAGATCGTGACAACTGCCATAAAAACAATGTCTTTTATCGTACATTATAATAAATACAAAGGGGAAGATGTCAAAAGTCGTCGGCATTTTATTTATAAAAACAGACATGTGTCAAAAAGTCGGTTAGGTTCGGGAATATTTTGGGATGGGTAAGGCTGGTATATTAAATTGTTTGGTGGGATAATAAGTTCATATCGTTTTAATCAAAGACTTTTATGTAAATCAAAATCAATAATTATAATAATAAATCCCACTTTCGACCAAATTCTCGATGCCTTTCAACCAAAATCGCCCAGTCCGGTATCGTAAAAGTTCCTGAACCTGAATCTCTGAACTTTCTACACAATTTCTGTGCTGTAGATTCATCCATGACCCCTCTTCTGTATACTTTCCGAATTTTGCGTCAGAGTTTTGGATTTTTTTTCTGTGCTGATTCAGATTATTATATATGGTGTGTACATAGAAACCTTAAAAGACCCGTAATAAACGAAGGGAAACTTATTTATTTTTTGAACATTTGAAGCAGGTTTTTACCACCAACACTGCAGGCGACGATGTAGAAATTCCACCTTAGCGCAGCTCACCACTGAAACTGTATATGCATGACATTAATAGTGTTATCAATCTCAAAGAAGGCACCCGGGTTTGATAAAACGACTATGGAGCTACCGCATTTGGCAAGGAAATTAATAGAATATTATTCACAGCATGTAAAATTACGAAAAAAAAGTAGAGCCATACAGATTTTCTGCCTTACTAATAAACATCAGCGGATATGTAACCATAATGCTGGATATGTCACACAGTGAGATCATATGTTTACCTAAACATTTCCTTCTTAACCTATCAATAACCCCTCATTCAAACCATATTTTCTCCGCTGTTTCTGGTTCCTATGGACACTGTGTGCAAACATCTACAGCTATGACCACCATCTTTTTCAGATGCGCTCTTAGTACACAGTGGTCTGCAAGAAACCCCGTTAGGAATTTGAAGTTCAGCCTGACATACTTGATAATCTCAGAGCGACGCTCAAATTGCGGTTTGATCGCTCTGGAGCAGCGATTTCCATTTTAAGCATTAAAATGTTCCAAGCATCTGGAAATTTTCCAATCTATGATTATATTGAAGATGGTAGTAGGTAGTGCTGCACAGTATGGTAAGGTTTCGGACCAGTATTAACTTTTCTAGCCAATCCATCTGCTGTTTAATTACTATCCCTCCCAAAGTGTCCAGGTACTAAGCGAAGGTCATTGCAACGTATCTTAGCAATATTTGACCAGTTCAGATGTCATACTATTCGAGTGTCATTAAACCTAGAACCGTAACCTTTTTTTATACATAAATACCAACTTTTATCGAAACGACTAACATACATTTACAACCAATTTTTAACGTGACTACGTACAAATTTTCAACTGTTAACAGTACAATAGCTAATCTATTGTACAAAGTGTAGAATACAAAGTAGCTTTTTAACTTTGTCTTGAATAGAAATTAAACATTATATTTAACTTGTTTATTTAAGAATAAACATTTTTTATGTTTATTAGGAATATATAGGAAACACTATTGGGATTATTTATTTTAATTTACAAAAAAAAAATAAATAAAAATTAATATTGAAATCCACAAATTCAGTTCATATTAAGGAAAATAAACTTAATTATAAGTAAATAATATAAAAACATATATATATATATATATATATATATATATATATATATATATATATATATATATATATACATATATACATATATGACTTAGGGTTATGCCTGTATGTTAATGACTATATGTTCTAGGAAAAAGCACCAATTCTAGTTAAAAGGTTAGAATGTGATTTCTCATGGTATAAAGAAATTACACGCATGTAAGAATAAGAAAATAAATGGATGCGAGTTTGAGGTATGATCTCAGGATGATTTATGGCCTTAGTTAAAAAGTTGAGTATAATTTTGAAGTTCAATATTTAATTAGAATTTAAGATTATTTTAGGTAGCATAAATTGCAAAATAGTTTTGTAAGTTTTATTTCCAATCGTTTGGTATTTATAATACAAGTGCATTGATTAAATTAAATTTATTTTACGTAGTTTCAGTTTACCATATAATTTATGGTAATTAAATTTTTATGGAAACTAATTGATTTTTTTAAAATTGTATGCAAATTTAGTATTTTGAATATATCAGTAGTTTTACAGATTTTAAAGATCGAAATATTTTAATTAAATATAAAATGAGCTGTAGACACTTTATTTTAGAATTTTCAAGAAAATTTAGGTTTTTCAATATTTAAGACTGTAAGCGCTTCAAGTGATAATTGAAATTTGGCTTAACGTTTTGCTTTCCAAGGAACGAAAGTTATTTAAATCGACCTTAATGTCTTAACATTTTAATTTTGTATTTGTTAATTAATAATAATAATAATTGATAATATGTAGAGTATATATATATATATATATATATATATATATATATATATATATATATATATATATATATATATATATATATATATATATTATATAGAATCAACCACAAACTTTTTTATAAAATGTGACTTAGGAAATTTCCGCTGCGTTTGTTGATTCTATATAATATATATATATATATATATATATATATATATATATATATATATATATATATATATATATATATATATATATATATATATATATATATATATATATATGTATTCGGTTGAGAGTTTTTATTCAGTTTTCGTCATTGTAGATGTTCACTGACTGAAATAGTTCGTCGAACTGTTGATATATTTGCATTTACTATATATATATATATATATATATATATATATATATATATATATATATATAACATACAGGCATAACCCTAAGTCATATATGTATATATGTATATATATATATATATATATATAGTAAATGCAAATATATCAACAGTTCGACGAATTTATTTTATTTATTTTCATTAAAAACTTTGGAGCCTTTCAGCTACAATAAAACAAAAATTGAAAGGAGGTACCTACATAGCTTTAACGGCATAGAAAAAACGAAAAAGTTTGTGAACTGTTTCAAATTCAGCCAACTCAATCTCTAAATTTAAGTATTTAACTGCAGTAAATGCAAATATATCAACAGTTCGACGAACTATTTCAGTCAGTGAACATCTACAATGACGAAAACTGAATAAAAACTCTCAACCGAATACAGTTTGCTAAAAGATCATAGGTTTCACAATTTTTTAGAGAACTCATTACCACATTTTATTGTATTCAAATCCAAGCCAAATCAAACCAGATGGCAATGCCAAAACGGATATCAAGTCTCAACTTGCTAAGGCAAAAATGGCATTTGCAAGCCTTCAAAAAGTATGGCGATGCCGGCAACTATCATCTGCAACCAAAGTTCGAATATTCGATGTTGTTATTTTTATGGAAGTGAAACTTGGCTTGTGTCAGTGGTGGCAACGAACAAACTACAAGCTTTCATCAACCGATGTCTGAGAAATAATTTGTGTATATGGTGGCCCCACAACTGGATTTCCAATTCAGATGTACAGAAAAGATGCAGACAAATACCCATTCCCCTGGAGATAAGATTACGAATATGACGCTGGAATGGGCACACATTGTGGAAGTCAACAGACAATGTCGCAAGACAAGCTCTCGACTAGAATACGCATGAAAAGCGAAGCCACGGTCGACCGAGAGACACATGGCATAGAAGCCTATTGGATGAAATAGAGTCTGTTCATGAGGATCTATCGTACGTTGAACGAAAATCTTTTAACGGCACGTGTGTAATTGATAATAATAATTATCACATTATGGTTTTATCACATTTTGTAGAATTTTTTCGAATCGAATATACGGAAGTTATTCTGTGAATCGTTAAAAATGTTTTAATCAAAAGTTATCATCATCATATATGTATTATTTCTATAAAGTATTTTTTTGTTACAAAAATAAATTTCCACTCTAATGACGAAAAATAGTGAGAAGTCTTGAAGTTAATGTTTTCTTTAAAGAATATATTTTAAAACCTTAAGGTTTACATTTTTCTGCATTACAGTTAAACATAACACATTTTGTTGTTGCAAAAATCGTTTTTGGTTTGTTGTTGCAAAAATCGTTTTGGTAAACAGTGCATAGCCGATATTAATACAGAGTAGTTTAATTTATAGTGTCAAGTGAAGCCAAACTTTAACAGTTAAAGAAGTTTCAAGGAATTAAGCACATAAGTAATGCATATTACAAGTAATGAACTTATTACAAAAAGCTTTAATTCGATATATATTTTTTTCTTAAGAAAAAAAAATAACTAAAATTTCCTTCCTAAATACTTGAAAAAAATAGAAAGCGAAACCAGCACTTAATTTGTTGCTCACTCTAAGCTAAAATTGTGTTTTTTTTTCTTGTATCGAAGACTTGAAGTTTTTACAGTTTCCTTTTCCTGTAAAAGCCATATACGCATTCAGAAATTTTAAATCGTTTTTGCTATTTAGTGTTTTATATGTTCGAAAATTAATTGTCAAGTAGGTAAATAACTTTTCAATTAATTGCGTATACTTACAACATCAATAGGATAAATTGTTTTTTTGGCTCTGCACTAATAGATTTTTTGCACTTTCAACCAGACATGTCAAAATACACACTTTAAACTCATTTACGCAACTTAAGAGCACGCAAGTATGCTAAAATTACACACAAGTAATTGTAGCACAATATTACAAACAGCATCTGATGATAACCTCATAAGAACACATACACACATCCAATTACAAACTAACATGCACATACAGTGGTGGTCAAAACATTTGCAACCGGTCTTCTGAAACAAATTTTTACCTTTGATCCTCAAAGACTCTTCAGACCACAGTATTGTTTTCTATTGTTGTAGAGTATAAGTCGCATGTGTTCGTATAAAGTTAAGACGAATTTCTCTGTTCTTTCCGAAAATATAAAGTGTTTTTATATCCTTATATCTTCTGCGACCATATTTCTTGGCTCTCCTATTAATGGTTGATATACCAACATTAATGGGAGTTTAAGTTTTTGCTTCTCCATTATTACTTTCTGATATTTCACAAAAATGTTTTTGGTTATTCTATCTTCGTGTGCTGTTGCTACACGATATTTTACTAACGTATGCACAGTATGGATGTTGCCATTATTGACTTTTTTCAAATTCTTGGTTTTGGAATAGAATAGTTTACTACCATTTCTTTGTGTTAAATTCTGCTATGAAAATCATGTAAAATTCTGATTTTTAATTCAGAATTGTATTTGCTGCCGGCCATTTTTCCAAAGGTTCAATGCACTAGTATCACTTGTATTCAAAATATTATTTCTTGATTAGCACTCAACTAATGTGAAATTTTGTAATAAATTACAACTCGCATTATGGAAAGGAAATGTTATTAAAGGCATTCCTAAAGGTTTGTAAGTAAAAAGTTGTTCATATAGAGTAAGAGAGGTAAGAGTACAGAAAATATTACTTTTTTGTTTTTGTCTTTAATCAAAAGATGATTTCTTCCTGCTATTACAAAAAAGCAATCAACAAAGTTATAAATATACCAAAAATCTAGGATTGAAAACCAATTGGAAAGAAATGGGTAACTGAAAAGCTTGAATACTGCTTTAGTTGCATATGTTTGGACCACCACTGTATGTATATAGCACATACAATTGAAATATCATTACATAAGCTGTTAACTGAACGTCATATACTACCAAAAGTACTATATGACATGGGTCAACAAGCAGACTGCCACACATCATACGCAAGCATTTGCCAACAATAATATGAAATATAAATTGTAGAGCCAGTAACGACAACAACTGCAGTTGATACAACGACTGATGTTGTTATTTTTGTTTTTTATGCGTAGCAGCGGTGAATGTGTTATGACTTAAGCGAGTAACATACGCATTGAGACTTACGTAAATGTGCATTTGAAATGGCCTATAGGAAAAGAACACCCAAAACTATTTATTGCAAAATGGCGTAACAGTTATGTTTATACTTATATTCGATCAATTAAAATATTAACATTTTTTATTGCTCAAAACGAATTCCGTTTAGAAAAAATTCGTTTTCGTATTTGTTCATTGAGCTATTTAAATAGTTATTTAAATAGTTATTTTATAGTTATTATAAATAATAAATACTGTTATTAAAGCCAAGGGAGATGTTACCAAATACTAACTTCCCACTTGAAACGGCGTACGAACCTTTAATGACAAATATTAAATGAAATTATTTGTATTTACGTTTTTTTTTTATAATTTTTGTTATTATTGAAATGAATATTTATAAATATATCTTAAATAAAAAATCAAAAAATAAAATGGTGAAAGTTTTACTGTATTACTTCGAGCAGCTTTTCCTGGTAATCAGGCTCTTTCTGAGACTGTTGTGCGTAATTTAATCGCTAAATTTGAGGCCCACAATAGATCACAACAATACGCTCGTAATGGCCGCAGTGATGCAAATATAACAGCTGTACAGTGAAGTTTAAAGAATGAGCATGGAACATCAACTAGTCGACGTTGGCAACAATTGGGAATCACTACAGGAACTTTGTGCAACAGTTTGCATAAAGATCTTTGCCTCGAAAGTTTGTGAAGTGGTTGTTTGTAAAACTGAACGAAAACAACGCATTTTTCAACAAAATCATCAAATAGTGATGAGGCCCACTTGAAATTAGACGCTTACGTAAAAAACAAAATTGTCGCATATGAAGCTCACAAAATCCACAAACAGTCCTCCAAAAATCATTACATCTAAAGAGAGTGGCCGTATTGTGCGGTTTGTGAAAATGAGCAAGAAAAATGCCGTCTCCGTAAGTTCTCAGCGCTACCAAATCATAATAACCAATTTTTTGTCGCTTCGATTGGCTAATGTTGACATCAGTGAACTTTGGTTTCAGCAGGATGGTGCCACAAGCCACACATCCAGCCGAACAATTTAGTTGCTGCATGAGATACTTCCCGGTTTTTTTTTAAGAATTTTTTTTAAGAAAACAAAATTAAAATCCTATTACATGAGCAGGTCAAAAAATCTGAGACTTTTTAAATGAAACACCGGTTTTTGTATAAGAAAATAAGCTTATTTTTCAGTATAGTGTCCTTTGCTGTTGACACTTAAGATTCTATGCCGGATAATTTTGGACCGCATAGCGGGTAAAATCAATGTCACTTTTCGAAACCAACAGGTAGGGTTCAGGTCACAACATTCTTGTGGGGACCACATTGTCTCCCTCCGAATCATACTGAAGCAAAATAATGAGCTGCAACAACCGCTATTATTGCTGTTCGTCGATTTTGAGAATGTTTTAGACCGTCTGAAACACCAGAGTATCTGGGATGCTCTTTCAAGAAAGGGGATTCTAAGAAAATTGGCCGCCTCATACAGGAGCAGTATGCTGCATTCAGTTGTAGAGTGTTGCACGGAGGTGCGCTTTCTGAGCCTATCAATATAGTGTCAGGTGTCCGTCAGTGGTGTATCCTTTCCCCACTCATTTTTCTGGTGGTAATTGATAAGGTACTTCGAACAAGTACAGATGCCAATCCCAACAGAAGCATTCTTTGGCACCCATTTATTATGCAACACCTCAACGACCTGTCTTATGCTGATTATATTGCGTTGTTATTCAAAAGGCGAAACCACATGCAGTACAAATTGAAAAGTTTGCGAGTATGCTCTGAAAAATACCAGTTGCGCTTCAACGTCAATAAAACAAAATCCATAAGAATGAACAACTCACGCACTGATCACATTTTCCTTGATAATAAACCTGTTGAAGAGGTATAGAGTTCTGCGGACCAATCACACCAAATGGCGGTGCCAAAACGGATATCGAGGCTCGACTTGCGAAGGCAAAAGGGACATTTTCTAGCTTTCGAAAAGTATGACGATGCCGGCAACTGCAACCAATATACTCATTTATGGAAGTGAAACTTAGCTTGTGTCAGCGGAGGCAACGGACAAACTACAAGTTTTCGCCAACCGATGTCTGAGATATATTCTGTTGATTTGGTTGCCTCACAACTGGATTTTCAACTCGGAGCTTCACAGAAGATGCAGACAAGCGCCCATTCCCCTGGAGATAAGATTGCAAAAATGGCGCTGGATTGGACACACATTGCGGAAACCGACGGACAATGTTGCAAGACAAGCTCTCGACTGGAATCTGCATGGAAAGCGTAGGCGCGGGGGAGCGAGAGGCACATGGCGGAGAGGCCTATTAGAGGAGACAAAGTCTGTTAATGAGGAACTTAGTTGGACGCAGATCGAAGATCTAGCTAAAGATCGTAGTAAATTCAAGAAATTTTGTACGGCACTACGCGCCACTTAGCGGGGCGCGTGCAAATGATAATAATAATAACCCTTCTTTGAGCTTTACGCATTTTTTACAATGTCTGCCTTCCCTAAGATTTGTTGAGGTCATGAAAACAGTTATATGCTTATGAGATGAGTTCATTGCTAGAGCAATTTCTTCAGAAATGGAAGCACTCTGGTAATCACTCGGTGCTAAGTCCAGAGAATAGGGCAGTTGAAGAAGCAATTCGTAGCCAAATTCATGAACTCTTGCCATGGAAGTCACGTTGTATTGTCCTAGTGAAAAATAACTTTTGTCTTGGCCAAATGCGATCGTATGGCGGAATATTCGCCATTGTGTTCTTCAGTCGTTTGAAAGTTATACTGCATGCAACCTGAAAATCGGTCGCCATGGCTTTATTGGCTGATAATGCTGTCTTTGCCTCCTTTCGCGCCGATTCAACACGAGAAACTCACTGAACACCGCCAAACAGTCTTGCGAAACTGTCATCCGATTGTATTTGATGACGTTTGTGAGGAAACGTAGCACTCATCTTACGAAAAGCTTTCTCATACCCAAGTGATCATTCTAAATTGAAACCGTGAATTTTTTCTATTGTTTCGGGTAAAGATTTCTCAACTGGGCGTCCAGAATGTTAGGCGTCTCTAGTGCCTGTAAGCTAAAACAAAGTTTGGTAAACGTTTCTTTACCATTGAAATTGACTATAGAGAGCATTCGCTTGAGTGATGTTTTCCGCCTTTTATCACGCAGTAGTCTGCTATCAATGGCAGGCAAACACAAAATAAATCAGGCAGCTTGTCCAAACTTTGACAGGTGCTTGATACCTGTTGCCCTTTTAGTTAAGAGGCAGGTTTTAAAAAAATTATAACTTATTGACCAGCCGTTATATATTTCTTTAAATAATAAAGCAATTCTTGATTTCATTCAGGTCTGAATGCAAAAGTACGGTATCCACATCGTTTTAAAATTCAAGTTAATTTGACGGGTTCAATTTTGATATACTCTCTTCAGAATATCGGCCAGCATCTCACGAATAAATTCTTAAATATTGGTTTCCAGTACATCAACCGTTGGGAGCTTGTCCCTTTAGACATGATCCTTTACATGGCTCCAAAAAATATTCTAAGTGCGTTAAATCGCGCGATGTAGGCGGCCAATTGACCTGCTCATAACGTGAAACACCGCACTTGCATCTCAACTAGACCATTGTTTCCCTTGCTGTATGGCATGTGGCACCATCTTGTTGAAACCACATGTCAGCCGAGTCCAGCTCTTCCATTTTGGGCATGGTAACGCTCGCCATTAAAAGCAACGTATCTGATCTCGTCGTCTTTGAAAAATACGGTCCAATAATGTCACCGGTCCATAATCCACACCAAACAGTGTATTTTTCGGGATACATTGGCAGTTTTTGCAATGCCTCTGGCTGCTCTTCACAGCAAATACGGCAATTTTGCTTGTTAACGTATCCTTTAAACCAGAAATGAGCTTCGTCGCTGAACACAATTTTCCGTTTAATGATTTAATTCAATAGGCAGCAAGCGTTTTTGTTTATAAGTCTATTCGTGGTAAAATTATAGACCAGATAGATGTTTGACTGTAACATGTTATACGAAAATGTGCTGCACCTGATTCTACTTTAAGACTCATTGAATGGAAACTACAATTTAACGTCCAAACGGTAGATGCACAAGTTAAAGAAGTTTTTCATAGCGTGAATACTAATAAAAGCAATGGTTTGAGGTGATGTCGTTGTTAAAAATTGTCAGATGGTCTGGACTGGGATTGAACCGAGGACGGTTGGTTGGTAGGCGAGTGTCTTATTTACCGCTGTGGTACATATAATAGAAAATATGTTTTTGCTAGAACGGTAGATGCAGTAGTTAAAGAAGTTTTTCATAACGTGAATACTAATAAAAGCAATGGTTTGAGGTGATGTCGTTGTTAAAAATTGTCAGATGGTCTGGACTGGGATTGAACCGAGGGCGGTTGGTTGGTAGGCTAGTGTCTTATCTACCGCTGTGGTACATATAACAGAAAATGTGTTTTTGCTAAGCCATATATAAGTTAGGTATTAACCAGTTTTCAAAATAATATAAAAAATATCGAAGAAATTCTTTTAGGAGAAGAACTAATAATTAACTTGTACAATTTTTTAAATTCGGTATCTACTGGGGTTCAGAAATGACATAAATTCTTACAGCCGTTGTAAGCGGGCATATGTATGTGGGTGTGATTGCTTTCCGCAATCGTGGTTGGAATAATTCTTTGCACATGAGTAAATTGAAAAATGCAAAGCAGTTTTGTCCTCCGAAGAATTAAAATTAATTAAAAACACTTTATTTCTTTTGTTAATGCTTTCCATTGCATTTTTAGGTATACAGTCTTCGATAATGGTCTGGTGTTAAGTTCTGCCACTTAAACATATTACAACACAATTGGCTCACTGGCTGATAAAATGTGTAAAGGATAAGAAAGGAAGTGAAGCGAAATATACGCTACGTAGCGTAGCCCAACAGTCTACTTAAATGTGCAGTCAACCATTGGCTATTTTATTTAATGCTTCTCCTTTACATGCTTACATATGTATCACATATTCACTAACATATTGTTTTTGTCCTCGAGTGCGTATTTTTTAATGTTGCATAATAACTTTTATTATTGTGTGAGCATCACTAAGTGCGTCATCACACTTTAATCAGAATTACATGAATTGCATGTAAAATAAATGTTTTCTGCCGCTTATGAAATTGCTAAGTATTCACAATAGTTTGTAAAAGTAAAAAAAAAATCCTGCCAAGAAAGACAGTGTAAAATTTAATAATGTAAGTGTTCAGGGGTTCTTGGTTTATTTGTTGTTAACTATTATTCGCAACATTTAAAACAGAATGCAAAAAGTTGTAACTCTTGTAGATTGTTATACAGTTGAAACGAACATTTTTTGTAGCTTAAGAACGACGAACTCTAGTATTCTTGTAACTAACTCTGTTTCGAAAACCCTAGAATTCTGCATTAATTTTCCATAAAAATCACTTCCATAAAAACGTTTTTATGGCGAATATATACGTTTTTATTACGTCCCTCCGGACCAAACCATTCAAAAGAAGCCTCCCTGACATTCTAGATTTACCTCTGGCGACGATGACAGTCGTCACAAGAATGATCAGGAAAAGCACCACCTACTGGGAAAAACGGCAGTGATAAGTAAGGCTCACCACCAACACACTTAGCAAGGATCCTCACGACCAACATACTTAGCAAGGAATCTCACCACTACAAAATACAATACAATGGAGGTGTCGTTTCTAGGCGGCGGTAAGATGACAGCCCCATCATCTTGGAATGGGCTTCAATAGACTTATCATCTTCTAAGCTTGTTACTAAAAGGATTAAAGAAACTGAAAGAAGGCAAAATAATAATGGACAGGAAAATACGACAACGACCTTCGGCCCACAAGACAGAACGCACGTAGGGCAATGGAATGTACGAACACTTCGTGAAGCATCAAGGCTTGCGCAACTTGAAGGTTCAATGTTGGCGTATAAAATCGAAGTCTTAGGGATAAGCGAAATTACGTGGAGTGGCAATGGAGAACTTATCACTGCAAATGGTAATACCGAACTCCACAGTGGAAGAACAAATGGCGGCGATAGTGGAGTTGGAATAATAATATCAAAGAGAAAAAGAACTCCCTTCAAACATGGAAACCAGTGTCGGATCGTGTGATAATGGCTCGCTTCAAGGGCAAAGTAGGACGACATGTTACCATTGTGCAGTGCAGAAGAATCTGAAGAACACAATAAAGATGAATTCTACACACAGTTAACATCCACGCTCACTTAAGTTCGAAGAGGTGATATCGTCATACTCATGGGTGACTTTAATGCGAATATAGGTAGCGACAATACAAACATCCGGTCCACTATGGGAATACACGACTATGGAGTCAAGAATAAGAATGGAGAGCGACTAATAGAATTGTGCCAGACATTTCAACTAGTCATAGTCCATCTTCCCGCATAAGAAAATACACAAGAATACCTGGACATCCACAGCAATGCGCACAATCATATTGACCATATATGCGTGAGCAGAAGATCGAAAAGCTCTGTATCGGATGACAGAAATAGGAGAGGAGCTGACATCGGCAGTGACCACGAGCTTATCACTGGTGAAATCAAGATTAAACGGCTACCAACAAACCAAAGTCACTCATGGAAAGATATCAAAGCAATATATAATCAAGTCGAGGAGGAAACACTTGATGTAGTGCAACCAAATACAAGAGTTTGGATATCAGGTTACACTTGGAACCTGGTTCTCAACGAAGAGAACTAAAACTGCAGCTGAATAGCAGACAAAAGAAAGTTCATGGAACGACTTGCAACAGCTGCAGAAGAAGCAGCTGGCCAGAATAATATGAGAAAACTACACCAGGCGATTAAATATCTCACTAATCGAAAGTGTGTTGCTGATGAAAATGGTAAGTGTACTAATAACGACCAATGATGCACAAACACAGGGATGGAAAGAATATTTCAATGAAAATAGTAACGTCACGAACACTACTGAGGACAGCAAAACAGTTGAGAGCATAGATGTAAATGTATATGTATATGTATATGTATATGTATATGTATATGTATATGTATATGTATATGTATATGTATATGTATATGTATATGTATATGTATATGTATATGTATATGTATATGTATATGTATATGTATATGTATATGTATATGTATATGTATATGTATATGTATATGTATATGTATATGTATATGTATATGTATATGTATATGTATATGTATATGTATATGTATATGTATATGTATATGTATATGTATATGTATATGTATATGTATATGTATATGTATATGTATATGTATATGTATATGTATATGTATATGTATATGTATATGTATATGTATATGTATATGTATATGTATATGTATATGTATATGTATATGTATATGTATATGTATATGTATATGTATATGTATATGTATATGTATATGTATATGTATATGTATATGTATATGTATATGTATATGTATATGTATATGTATATGTATATGTATATGTATATGTATATGTATATGTATATGTATATGTATATGTATATGTATATGTATATGTATATGTATATGTATATGTATATGTATATGTATATGTATATGTATATGTATATGTATATGTATATGTATATGTATATGTATATGTATATGTATATGTATATGTATATGTATATGTATATGTATATGTATATGTATATGTATATGTATATGTATATGTATATGTATATGTATATGTATATGTATATGTATATGTATATGTATATGTATATGTATATGTATATGTATATGTATATGTATATGTATATGTATATGTATATGTATATGTATATGTATATGTATATGTATATGTATATGTATATGTATATGTATATGTATATGTATATGTATATGTATATGTATATGTATATGTATATGTATATGTATATGTATATGTATATGTATATGTATATGTATATGTATATGTATATGTATATGTATATGTATATGTATATGTATATGTATATGTATATGTATATGTATATGTATATGTATATGTATATGTATATGTATATGTATATGTATATGTATATGTATATGTATATGTATATGTATATGTATATGT